>CAJHNH020005746.1:305419-455936 GCA_905116865.2 Candidula unifasciata | reverse complement strand
GTCTCCAAATCCCTATTTTCCTGTATACTTTCAAAATACAAAGAAATAAAAGTAGGTTAAGGAAAGACCTTCTGAAGTCACCGAGCGTATTGTCACATGATCCGCAGACGAGCCTCATGCCGCTACACCACGGCGACCCCCGACTAGCACAAATATATAAAAATATACCTAAAATAATATAAAATGTAAAAAAAAAATACTTTACAAGAAAATGTATGTTTTTATTTTGTTTATTCAGCATCTATTTTTTTTTGTTTTGTTTTTGTTATTCAACAGCTGTTGTTAATTTGTTTTGTCAACAACTGTTTGTATTTTTTTTAACAAGTGTTATTTTGTTTCAACTGTTTTTTTTTTTTTTTTCAGCATCTGTTCTTTTTTTTTTTTTTTCTTTTTTTCGACAAATGTTTTTTGTTTTCTTTTAATTTTTCAACAATTGTTTTTATTTTGGTTTTTTTAACAACTGTTTAGTTTTGTTTTTTAACAACTGTTTTTATTTTTATTTGTCAACAACTGTTTTTTTTTTCCAACAACTGTTTTTATTCGGTTTTTTCAACAACTTTTTTTTTTCAAACAACTCTCTTTTTATGTTTCATTTTCCTAGAACTTCTTTACTTAACTAATAGTTTTTGTTTTTTTTCAAAGGGTTTTTCCCAAGTGTAACATCCTTTTTTTTTCTGTATATCGACATTCCTGGTGACCTCATTTCGATTTCTTTTTCGTTTTTTAGGTCGTTTCAGGTCTTTTTTCCGTTTTATTCATCTCTATGTATTATTATATGTTTTTTGTGTGTGTGTTTTTGTTGTGTTCTATAGATGTTGAAAATTGTGTTCACCCTATATGTTATCTTTATCGTGACTATGTGTGTCGTTCAACCCCTCCAGGACCGCACAATGAGCGACCAAACAAAGTGCCACAATTCGAATGAGGATCACCTGGACACAAGTCCCAGAAAGCCCGTTTAACCGTTAGGTTGTATTAGGGCCCCAGTCTACATCCGGGGTGAGGCTTTAAAATATCGGCAAATTGTGCCCCACACTGGGACTGAATGAGGTACCAGAGTGGTGGATCTGGTGACTATTGACTGAGTGAAATGCAACCCTACCAGAACATTCCCCCAAGCGATAAACACCCGGTGACTCAAAGTGCCACCATGCGGATAAGGATCACCCGGGAAGACGTCCCAGAAACACCGTTCAACCGTTAGGTTATATTAGCGTACCTGACTACAGCCGGGGTGGGGCCTTAGAATAAAGAAAAACTGGGTCCCATATTGAGACGACAGATAAAGTGAATGCTCGTGTCTATTGGTTGGTAGTTGTGCCCCACCAGGGCATTACATAAACACCCGGTGACGCAAAGTGCCACCATGCGGATCACCTGTGGAGAGATCCCAGGAGCCCATTTCAGCCGTTAGGCAATATCTATGGCTGCAAAAGCTTCAAATAACGAAAAATTACATCCCACAAAGGGACAACGAAATTCATAATCTGTTTAAATCACCACTGATCACTGGCATTATGAGAGCTAATAGACTGAAATAGTTGGGGCATATTGAAAGAATGTCAGATGACAGAGAAGTAAAAACTGTATACACAAGGGAGATGAATGGTCGTAGACCACGAGAGAAAACCAAGAAGACGATGGAGAGATAATGTCCAGACAGACCTGCAAACACTTGGTGTTACCAACTAGAAAGAGAAGGACAACCAGAGAGACGAATGGAGGCGGGTGATATCTGCAGCGATGAACCTCAAGGGCTCGGAATGCTGAAGAAGAAGACAAAGGGACGATTTTATTTACATATCGTGTTTATTTCACTTCTATAGTGGTTAATTATTAGATTTTCTCTATTAAATGTGGGTCTTAAATGAAATATAAATACAAAAACATGTTACATAATCAGTAAATTCATAAAAAGATGTATAATGGGGAGATAGTATAATTATAAATAAATGTATTTACTATGAACATGTGTAAACGCTTGTTTTATAACCAGTTACTTAACCATCCTATTTATAGTGAATTTATTGATTATGAAATCTTTCCGTTCTAGCTGTAACATAGCACACTAAATAATTTATATATTAGGCGTTGTGAAATAACTAAATTCTAAACACGTATTGCTCAAGAAAATGCATTAGCTAATATTAAAGTATGGTGCTGACAACTGTATACAAATATGTTTTTGCGATCTGGGAGAATTACAAAACAGTCATCATCATCATCACCATCATCATCATTATCATCATGTACCCTGCCAACTGGCTTAGCCGCTCATGCGTCTCCATAGATCACGATCCCTAGTTGACTGGAACAGCTCTCTTGGTGATACCTTCATGCCATAGTTTTCAGCCCATCCTGCATCATCTCTCTTGGTCTGCCTCTACCCCTTGTTCGACTGATCTTTCCAGTTGTCACGATGTTCTCCAAAGTCTCTCTTCTCATTATGTTACAAACAGTATGTGAATTAAATTAACGAAATTCGGAATATACTAATCCATTCTGAAAATTCCATACAATTAGTTGTCTCCCACGCATGGTTCCAGCTGATTGCCAGTTAGGGCAGAGAAAAGCTTGTAAGTCTGACAAGGCTATAGGGGATTCTGCTGGAATAATGTATCCTGAACCTTCCCAGTTAGTGTCAGTCATGACTGTATCAAGGTTGTGCACCGCAATAGGGGCCATGATAATTTCTGTGACGTCCGGATTTGCTTGTATTTGAACCCAAATGACCAGGATATACATTCATAGGTAGGGTTTTGTTTTAGCTAGTTATATTCGTCATCTCCATGTGGGATGCAATTTTTCGTTGTATTAAAGCCCTCATCCTGGCTATTGCAACTGGCCCTTATACAACTAACGGTTGAGCGGAGTTTCTGGGGCCTCTTCAAGGTGATCCTTATCTGCATGGTGGCACTTTGTGTCACCGGGTGTTTATCGCTCTGAATGATGTCCTGGTGGGATAAAACTTAATTACTTACTTGTTTTGGCCGTTATTCGCCCTTCCCCTTCGCCCCTCCCCCCTCCCCCCCCCCCACTAGTTCTCCCTATGGAGCATTGGTCAGTCATAGATGACAGACAGAACCTAGTGCTGAAGTCTTTTGACGGCTTCCATTTTTTAAAACGGGAGGTGGGGAGGGTAGTCATGTCCCTACCTTATAATTTTTAAGAGAATTAAGAGGCGCCTTTCTTTTTTCTTCTTCTTCTTTTTCCTATGTTTCTTCTTCTTTTTCTTCTTCTTCTTCTTCTTCTTCTTCTTCTTCTTCTTCTTCTTCTTCTTCTTCTTCTTCTTCTTCTTCTTCTTCTTCTTCTTCTTCTTCTTCTTCTTCTTCTTCTTCTTCTCCTCCTTCTTTTTCTTCTTCTTTTGTCCTCTCCCACTGGTACCAGGCTGTATCCCAGTCCTGTGGTTTTTCTGTAATTGTCTTGCGCTTCTCGAGTTCTTCAAGTTCTTTTTCGTTTCTTGCTAGCCGAAGCATCTTCTGTGGAATCTTGTTGGCGTCTGTGGCTTAGGCGTTTTGAACGCGCTGCGTAATTCCGATGTGACGGGTTCGATCCATTGCGGCCGATTTAGAGGCAGACTACCTTGCGCTGGGTTCAGCAATGGTATCGTGAGCCAAGCGTTAAGATTGATTGATTGATTGATTGGCTGATTGATTGGCACTTGCGTCTTTCCAGGCGATAGTGTTATATGGCACTATGAGGAGGCCTGGGTCCTTTTAAATATCCTATCCCTGGGGACGTCACCGGACAGTCCAATATTTTAAAGTGTGGTATGACTGGGTTTCCCGGCTTTCTGATGCTTTTAACGACCCCAAAAACATCTAGAACTGGCCCTAACCCCAACCAACCTATGTCCTACGAGAGAGTGAAGCCTAGGTTCCACGACTGCATGCAGATAGACTGTCCCATGACCTGTGGATTTCCCCTGTTTGTGGTAGGATATTAATAAAGCGCCAAGGCCTGAGACTTACTGTCCATGGCAATGGCGAGTGTGACTAGCAAGACATGTCTATGTTAAGAAAAGACTTCCACAATTATAGCATGGAATTTCAAGACCATTGTTGCAACATTTGTGTTGAAAACTACTGAGCATAACCAGTGCCTAGGGAAATCATAGACAGCCAAAACATGCTGGGGTTGGTTCTGCAACGTCCTGTAAAGCAGCGTTCTTCAACCCATGGACCGCGACCTACTGGTGGGCCGTGAAACAGTCCGAGTGGACTGCTAAGTATTTCTACTAAATCACGTAACAACAAATGAGTATCACACCACTGATAACAACATTTATAGCTACAGTGGAGAGGATGGAGTTCGTTGCATCGGGTTTATCCCGTATGGCTCAGACTCCCTTCGCAGAGTAGCTAGCCACCTGCCGAGATCGTCACCTAAAGTACGATTTCCGTAGCTCTGGCGACGATCTCCAGGGATCTCCGTAAAATTGCACACGTGAACTGAACGGCACAGCTGTGAAACAAACACACGACCTTCAGAGTGCTAGGCAAACGGCTTGACCACCTCACTACGGAGACGACTCCCTTCCCCAACCGCTGAGTTAAAGGGCTGTTAGATTGTTGATATGTGTGTGTGTGTGTGTGTGTGTGTGTGTGTGTTTGTGTGTGTTCTCCCAATCATGCCATAATAAAAACCAGAGAAATCAAATGCTTTTTGTTAATGCGCTTCGTCTATCAGAACCACCGCTCTAGAGGCCGGGTGGGCTGCAACACAATGTCCCCCGTTTCGGTGGGCCGCATCTGTAAAAGGGTTGAGAAACACTGCAGTTAAATGTCTGCAACTAACGTTTGTTTTTGTATTGTCCCATAAAGATGTAAAAAGATTCCGTATTTTAATACTTTCAGACTTTTTTTTTTTTTTTGGTTCACAAGCACAATGTAAATAGAGCATATAATAGTACAGTTGAAACGGCCCCCCCCCCCCACCCCTTTTCTTCCTCACCCCCCCCCCCTCCCCTAATACTCCACCCACACTTTTTCCATCGTTATTTTTATCAAATTCTACATAGATGGACGACTGCACATCTTATAGTGTGATAACCCAGGATATCACCCAATGTATCTTTTGAATATTGCATTTTTTCCCCCTTTCTAGGGCAGGCAACAGCAAACGAATCCGCAGTAAATTTTCTGCACGGGAATGTTAATTTCGCGTTTAGTTCTGCAAAATCTTGATTGCAGAAATAATTGCAGGGATTATAATCACATGTGACGATTTTCTAAATAGCGGCGGCAAATAAAAGTAAACGTAAGACAGTATTTAATCACAGGAAATAGATGACATGTGAAGCGAGCACGACAATTATATCGCTGACACAAGCAAAGAAAACACATATTCAAAAATCAAAGCGCATAATGAAATTGTAAAAAGGATATGTCAATTATCTCATGTCAACACCGGAAATCGATTCATTTTAGACGTCTGCTCGTATGAAGACAAACATGTAATTAGGAGAAATTGAGGCCAGTGAAGTTTCTCCAGACACGCGAAAATCCAATCGGTAGTGTGTTGACCGGAATTACCGGAGAGTCGGTGCACTGTAGCCAACCATTCATTGTGGAGATGGCACATTATTTTAAGTGGAAATTTTTCAAAATAATATACAAAATGGATTGCTTGGACATAGATTAAGAACTCTAAGGTTACTGGGTCAAAGTTCACCTTGATGTTTAATCTACATGAATGTATCATTTTGAGGTTAATTAGTAAGGTACAACAGGTGAGCACTGACAAACGTGTTTGACAAAATGAGATAAATTGGTTAAAGAGTTGAGTTGTGTTTTAAAAAACAAACATTATAGTGCTCGCGACATTCCCGTAAGTGCTCCGTCCACATCTTCAGCAGCCAGCGAAGAGTTCCGACTGCGATGGTACCAGTAACAGTCTGATTGCAAGTGTGGAATAATAAAAGAAAATTCGTTATATTTAAAATATGACACATTATGCAAATATTTCATCATCATCATCATCATTACCATTATCATGTGTCATGTTCATAATCGGGAGAGATCAACACTATCACGGATCAGACCAGTGCTCTTGTGATCAAGCCATCCAGTCATATATTTCTTTGACTTTGTAATCTTCTTATACATTTTGTATTTTTTCCTCCTATTGTACCTTTGATCCTGTCGGCGTCAGTGGCCTAGGCGTTGCCACCGCGCTTAGTACTGTCGGGGTGCCGGGTTCGATCCCATCTGCCAACGATTTGTCTTGCGTTGATTTCGACAGTGGTACCGAGAGCTGACCGTTACTAGCATTGGCAAACCATTGAAAGTAAATTTGGTTAGGAAAACTATTACAGCAACCCCCCCCCCCCTTTTTTCCTCCTTTCCCCAATGCTGATGCTGTTTCTGCAATGTCATATAACAGCAAACACAACTTACTAACCTTTAATTCCCCAGATCAACTTATCCTAAACTGGGTAGCAGGAAATGCCCCATGAAGTAAAGGTGATCTGTGTGATGTTAACCTCATCACCTGTCGTGAACCTATTGGTCTCGCTGTCAGTATCTAGGGCATCACTGGCGTAAACAATAGTTGTCATTGTGTGTGTGTGTTTTTGTGTTTGTGTGTGTGTGTGTGTGTGTGTGTGTGTGTGTGTGTGGTCATTCTGCACAATAAAATCGAACGTTAAAATCGCTTTCATATTTATTAAAACTTACCATGGACCATGGGCCACATGTTAGAAGATCTGAACATCAGGGAATGTTGGCTAGTCAACAGCATCTTATCTTTAAAACTGAAATAGTATGTTTATATCAAGTGCAATAGGGGACTGGAAAAAATAATATCAGAATGCACGAAGATGGGCACAGGATGTATGCGACACCTTGAATAGGAAAGTGCATGAGGCAGGAGAACTGGCGGAAGACTAGACTTCTTTCAGTGGGAATAAGATAAGAGCGACGTTCTGCAAGTTACCTGCTTTATGATGACGATGATGATAATGACGTTGTGGTGGTGGTGATGATGATGTTATCGGTGAAGACGATGACGACGACGAGATTTAATGAAAGTGACAAAACAGCTATTGGAGTTTTTAGATAAAACTCCAAATGTAGCAACTGTATTGGTTTATCCACCGCAGAGCCTTTTATCCGTGGCTTATTTCTTAAATTGAATGTTGAATGTTGAATTAATAATCGACATCACAGCACTCAGGACACTCCCATAAGCGCTCCGCCCCATCTTCAGCAGCTAGCGAAGAGTAAAAATTCCGATGGTACCAGTAACAGTCTGATTGTATATCCGTCTCGCCCCTCCCCCGAGTGTCGAGCGTCGGCCAGATCCCCTTGTAACTCCTCGCAGTGCCATTCTCCTCAGATCGTAATGATCTATCTGTTCCTCGGTACTGTTCACTCGCTCCCAAAGGGCCCTCACAACATCCAGCTTGTCATATATCAGCTCACCATCAAGTGGTGCAGAACCGGCCTGCTCATTTCCCAACACACCGGCGTGACCTGGAGAAAATATCCAAAGAATGCTAACTACCCGAGACCTCTGAAGTGATGCTTGCCACTCTGCCCGGAGCATGCCTGTCTCCACCTTTCCCAGCATGCTCTGTGAGTCATCGCAATGACTACATGTGTGTACAGCTGATTCTCAAGCCAACGGAAGGCAGCAGTGACTGCCTCCATCTCCATTCTCAAACTAGACCTCATATCATATGCCAGGCTCTGTTGCGCCAAGCGACGTCCATTCGCCTTCGCTGTGAACCCCCATGCACTTCGTCTGCCCCTCACCACAGAGCCATCTGTATATACAATCACATCACTCGGGCGGGAATTGTCATAAATCATTGTTTCTTAAATTAGATTTAAACAGTGACTGTCTGATGTTCCGTAATTAGTTGTAGTGGTTAGCACCGTTCCGACAGTAGGGGTGGGAGGGGGGGGGGGGGGAGCTGGAGTGGAGAGAAGTTCATACTTGGCTGAATACCAGGGTATGTGTATCTGTGTGCTTATGTGTCCCCGTGTGGGTTCCGGGGCCCATTTGGTGGGGGGAAATAACAATAGATTCACTGACTCACACACACAAAAAGCATATCGTAAGAGTCGAATAATTGGAAACTTACTTTTTTATTTTTATTTTTATTGATGCAGAAACCATGAGCTGTAAACTCTTTTGCTTCTTAATATGGATATCGCAACCCTTTGACCTTATTTCCATGATAGATACCGTAAATCTGGGGAAAATGTTACTCTTCTGCCTACCCCCGAGCGCAAACTCGGACCACACGGAGTTTGTCACCCAGTCGCCGCTCAGGTTGGTTTAACCAACTGAGCTAGCGCGCCGGGCAGGGAACTTACTTTGAAATCGGAGTGCATCAGCCCGAGTGACCAGGAACAACAAACTGTTCACAAATAAGTCAGTAAAATGTACTCGCAAAACTTAGGTTCTGACACAAAGCCTAAGACTAGATGGACGAACATCCACGACTTTTTGTCCGAACTTATAGCCGGGTGAATAAAGAAGAAGAGAAAGTGTGGGTATGTGAATGTGTGTACGTGCGTTGTGTATGTCGGGGGATTTGAAGTCTGTAAATAAACAATGGAAGGGGAATTGAAATACCGGACAGAAAAGTGGGGAGTTGCTTCTAAGATAATTAGTTAGTCGACCACCATTGTGTTACCAATTCCAAAACCTAAGCACCAAAAAAAAAGATCAAGAGGGGAAACTAACGACGTGTGAAATGAGATGTTTGAGAAAATCGGTCATACTTATAAAAAGAGACCATGAAAGAAACGAAGATATAATTAGAATGGTGGGAACAACACCTGTAATTATCGAAAAACGAAGACTGAAATGGTTTGGCCACCTGGTCAGAATAAACCCAGCATTACCAGTTGCAAGAGCAGAACAAGGGAAACATTGGAGGGGAAACATCGAAACGCGGAGGAAGGCCAAGAAGTACATGGAAAGATGAAGTTAAAAGCTTGCTGAAACTCAACAATATCACCGTGCAGCAAGCGAGCTAGCGCGTACTATCATGGAAACATACCATTAGCCGTGGCTACGACGCCTAACAGAGAAAGACAATAGACAGATAGCTAGTCGACTGTCGATGTCGTGACATTAATGTCGCTGTGACAACTCTACAGATTATCCTAATTGCGCATCGTGCCATTTAGTCCATAAGTGCTCGTTTTCATCCTAGGAAAATCCCTAGGCGTGAAACGGCAGATGACACCAGTCCTTGATTTCTTACTCTTCTCTGGCTTCTTGAATGGTGTTCTTTTCTGGGCACACCTTATTATTTGACATGCAGTTCTTGCAGTCTCGTCACGGTTGCAGATTCACAGTCATAACTTGGTTCTCGCAAACTTATTACAACTGGTAAAGTCATGTGTAGCTAAGGCAGCTGGTGTGATTTTTGAACACATCACAAATCGACAGCCGATTGATCTACACAAATATGGGTCTTCCATCATATTCCGGATGCGTCACTGGCATGTAAAGGGTCCTACACTTTACTGTACTTTACTTTACTTTTACTTTTATATTACCGTAAAACCTATCTTTCGCAATACATTTATTAGTCCACAGTATCTAGAATAAATTAACACGAACTCTTCACTGTTTGCGCTCTTAACGACGTTTTAATGTAACTGTTTTAGTCGTTTTACTCCCCCCCCCCCCCTTTTTTTCCCGAAAGGTATACAAACATACATGTCAGTATGGTTAGAAATATGGTTAGAAACTCTACACAGTGGTAAGGGGACGTTACAAGTGAAATCTTTCCTTAGTTTCGATAATATGCGTTCTTTTTATTTTAAGTGACTTGACATGTGTTACATTATCAAAAGTAATTAATGTCAGAATCGACTCAAAGAAGCCCGTGTGTGTGTGTGTGTGTATGTGTGTGTACGTGCGCATCTGTTTGTGTGTGTGAGATTGTGTGTGTGTGATTGCGTGTGTGTGTGTGATTGTGTGTGCGACTGTGTATGAATGTGTGTGTGTGATTGTGTGTTGAGTTGTGCGTGTGTGATTGTATGTGGGTGATTGTGTGTCTGATTGTGTGTGTAGTTGTGTGTGTGATTGTGCTTTGTGATTGTGTATGTGTGTGTAATTGTATGGGATTGTGTGTGTCTTATTGTGTGGATCTGTGATTGCGCGCGTGTGTGTGTGTGATTCTGTGTGATTGTGTGTGTGAGAGATTACATGTGTGTGATTGTGTGTGTGATTGCGTGTGTGTGTGTAATTATGTGGGTGTGTGATTGTGTGTGGGTGATTGTGTGTCTGATTGTGTGTGTAGTTGTGTGTGTGATTGTGTTTTATGATTGTGTATGTGTGTGTAATTGTGTGGGATTGTGTGTGTCTGATTGTGTGGATCTGTGATTGCGCGTGTGTGTGTGTGATTCTGTGTGATTGTGTGTGTGAGAGATTATGTGTGTGATTGTGTGTGTGTGTGTTTGCGTGTGTGTGTGTAATTATGTGGGTGTGTGATTGTGTGTGTGATTGTGTGTGACTGTGTGTGTATGTGATTGTGTGAGTGATTGTATGTGTAATTTGTGTGATCGTTTGTGATTGTGCGTGTGCCCACGCGTTCGTGCGTGCGTGCTTGTGTGTGAGTGTGGAGGGAATCTTATTAGGGGTCATTTTACTGACAAAGATGACATGCGACGTTAAAATAAAGGCTGTATGATAGGTTTCGAAGACAACTTATCACTGACATCAGAAGGAGACAGTCATCATTTTTCGGCCATGTTATGAGAAGAGGGAAAATAGAACATGTTGTGACCACTGGAAAGATCTGTGGAAGGAGGGATAGAGGAAGACAACGAGAGAAGATGCTTGACAGTCTTGCTGCATGGCATGGATGTGTGTCGGCACACGAACTGATACATGCTGCAGGAGATCGCGGATTGTGGAGAGGCATGATCGCCCACGCCAGTCGGCAGGGCACCTGATGATGATGATGATGATAGGCTTACGGGTTAAGGTTAAAGTTGAGAGGATCGACCTAAATGCACCTGGTTTTATCTGACATTGCTCGGTCTCTGTCCGCAGAACAGCTAGCAAGCTAGATGATGGTAGGTCTTGAGTTCCAGTTCGCATCCAGGCAGCTTTTTATAGTTTTATTGGAGTTCCAGCGTCGATGCAGCCTAAAATGAGTACAAGGAAATGTTACGTGGAGCAGTCAGTCACTGTGACACTGCTTCTATCATTCACTGACGGACAGTAAGTGTATAGAGCTACAGTGGCCCCACCGTCCACCTTTTCCCACCTCATCCTGGTAAGCGTCCTGTTTAGAAGCTAATATTTTTGCTTGAGATACGACATTTTTTCGGACCACAACTCGCGTGCTGAAACTTGTATGAGTCAAATTAAGCCGAGACACCGCGTGCTACCCTTGCTTACTTCTTCCATTAATCAAGGAAATCTTTGTTAAATAGATGGATGTAGAAAGCTTTGCAGAGGAATACAACCCCTAAAAAGGCCAGACAAGCCCTAATAGCAGTGTTTGGCATGAGTATGCAATATCACATTTCCGAAACATCATGAGGAGAAAGCAAAAGCAACGTATCTGGACAGATTTTGAGTAAAGGTCAAACATGATGAGTCTTAACCATGTCCTGATAAGTAAAATATACAGAAGGGAAATAAAAGAGAGAGAGAGAGAGAGAGAGAGAGAGAGAGAGAGAGAGAGAGAGAGAAGGAAAGAGAGAGGGAGAGAGAGATAGAAAGAAAGAAAGTGAGAGAGGGAGAGACAGATAGAAAGAAAGTGAGAGAGAGATAGAAAGATAGAGATAGAAAGAGAGAGAGAGATAGAAAGAGAGAGAGAGAGAGAGAGAAAAAAAGAGAGAGATAGAAAGAAAGAGAGAGGGGAGAGATAGAAAGAAAGTGAGAGAGAGAGAGGGGGGAGAGAGAAATAGAAAGAAAGTGAGAGAGAGAAAGAGAAAGAGAGATAGAAAGAGAGAGAGAGAAAGAGAGAGAGAGAGAAAAAGAGAGAGATAGAAAGAGAGAGAGAGATGGAGAGAGATATAGAAAGAAAGTGAGAGAGAGAGAAAGAAAGTGAGAGAGAGAGAAAAAGAGAGAGGGAGAAAGAGAGACAGAAATATAAAGAGAGACAGAGAGGGAGGGAGAGAGAGATAGAAAGAAAGTGAGAGAAAGAGAGTGTATGAGAGAGAGAGAGAGAGAGAGAGAGAGAAAGAAAGAGAGAGAGAGAGAAAGAGAGAGAGAGAGAGAGAGAGAAAGAGAGAGAGAAAGAGAGAGAGAGAGAGAAAGAGAGAGAGAGAGAGACCACTAGAATTACAGATTCTTTAGTTTTGTTAGAAGGGAACTTTTCATCTGAACAATACCATCTCCTCACCCTCCTCCCTTCTCAGCACCATCCTAGTAAGCACTCGACTCTTCTCTGCAAGGTTCACTGAGGTTAAATTGTCATTTGTTTCGTCTAATTTCTTATGTATTTTAGTATTAAAAAAGGAAAAGTAAAGGTAAAGATCCCTTTTTACGCTTAAGGCGCATCGGGTATTTGGGCAGATCGTCCCATATTTTTACAGACCAATCGGCACTGGATGGGTAAAGTGGTCAGCATTACGCCGGCCGTCTTTACTTTCCCAGGACAGCCATCCTGGTACCCATTTTAGGCTAGGTCGACCTGCGACGCCTTATACCATGATAAAAATCCACGCAGCCAGCAGTGGGTTTCGATCGCGGTACGATGGATTTAGAGTCGAACTCGCAACGCCTAAGCCACGGACGCCGCATTTTAGTTTTAAACAGTATTTAAGTTATTGTATACAACAGCATTCAGTGTAAAATATGTCCATGACAATAGAATTTTTTTTTCCATAGAAAAGGATTAATCATTCTCCCTTTATTTTTTACGTCAGAGACAAAATATACAAATTTACGGGACATCAGGAGCCTCTCTTGGCAATGGTGAAATCGCTCGCTAGCTTGGTTTGGGCACGTGGTGAGTGTTGCTAAGACTGTACTTCAAGGAACAATGGGGAGGGGGGGGGGGGGGGATTGTCGAACAAGAGGACAAAGAAGAACATACAATGACAATATCAAGAAATGGACAGGACATACACTTATTTATCAAACGGAAGACAGAGAAAGAAGGCGGGTTTTATGTACTAATTCCATCAATACACCTCTACACCCCAACGGGTCAAGGGTTATGTTACGTTTTGTTGTGTATTTCTTCTGGGAAAACCCGTTTGGTATGTGTCCAAGGATCTAGAACGGTTTAAGGACAGATGTATCACTGTATTACTATGCCAGACGCACAATTCGTGAAAAGGTCCTTTCCGTTAGTCATTCAGCAGGTCTTTTACAGAACGTCGCTCTCTTCACGGCACGCATGGAAGTCACTTTTTCTCTAGCCAATTCTCATGCCCTGTGTGCTTCCACAGCTAATGCATCTTCAATGTTTTGTTTATCTTCGTAAAGGTCGGTCTTTGCTTCGTTTTCCGGAAACTACACCCTCAGTCACCGTTTTCTCCAGACCACCATGACGCTTGATACGTCCAAAATGTAACAGCGTTCAGGAAAGGATGTTGTTTATGAACTATTTCTCCTTGATGTTCAGGACATGCAGGATGTCGATGGTTTTCTTCTTCTTGGTCCGCTATATTCTAAGAAATTGTTTGTAGCTTCTTCTTTTTCTTCGCGTTCACCAGCTGTAAACTCTGGCGGAAAGTTCTGGTTGTTCACCCACTTCTGGACTGTAGTCCTGTTCCAGAACCTGAGTGTTGCGTGTGCATCCGTTTTACAGATCTGACTCATTTCTATGCAGACTGCGGGTTACTTGCCTCTCAGGCAGATGCACTCCGACTTCGAAGAAAGCTCCCAATTAGTCGACTCTTACGACGTGCTTTTGGGTAGCCAGTGGGTCTATTCTTGTTTTCCCAATAAAAGGGCCTTGGAATCGACACGGGGTATTGTTTGTAGCATTTGTGTTCATAAGCTCTGAATTTCTTTTTCAAATACAGAGCAGGTCTCCATGACTCACATCCATAAGTTGCCACGGGAAAGATGCATGATCTCAAAACTGTTACTTTAACTTGCTTGCAGGAGCTTCGTAAAGGTCCTTTTCTGTCATTACATTCCTTATTTTTAAGTTACTTTTTTTTCGCACCCGATCGTTTTTAGTTTAATGAGACAGCCACATCTCCACACCATTCGCCCCACTTCAACAAGAAAGTGTTTGAAACGACTTTCACACGTAAACTTACATTTATGTTTTATACATTGAGCTATAAAGTAACGATGTCGTTATTGCAAGACTTTACTCAGTGTGCGTGGTTCAGACGTTAAACAAGTGGTTTCCATAAAATGTGGTGCCAAAGTGATAGCCACTTTAGTGTATACCTCACAAAGCAACTTACCATATGTTCATCGCTTACTCTTTTAATAGCTCAAGCATTTTTAGCTACCTATATTGCTGCATTTTAAACATCACTTCACGCCTCACTGTTCAAACTGCAACTTTAAATCAGGGCTGTTTCAACATGGTCTGAGGACTTATACAGTTAAAGGATTCTCTCCCGCCCCGCACCCTTTCTGGTGTGTGTATATATATGTGTGTGTGTGTATATATATATATATATATATATATATATATGTGTGTGTGTGTGTGTGTGTATATATATGCGTGCGTGTGTGTGTGTGTATGATATTTAAAAAATGATTATTATTAAACTGTTTAAAAAATGTGTACTACTCAAAACGAAACGAAAGTTTCAATAAAAAAGGTTACTATACTTTTAATTTCTAATTTGTTTTTAAAGGATGGAAAAACAAACGACTCCGTTAAAATTAAAAATGAATTTTCTTTTCCCCTTTACGCATCACAGATAAATATACAGATAATATAACAATAACTCGAAACGTTAACAGCAAAGAAACTTAAAATACTTTTTTTAACCAGGTGGGCATAAAGCAGTGGCAAACTACTAAACGTAAAAATGCCTTGTAAAATCACAAACAGCCAAACATTGATGGGTTTGGCTCTGCAATGTGCTGTACAGTGAGTGAAGGTGAACCCCACCAGGACAACCATTGATGGGTTTGGCTCTGCAATGTGCTGTACAGTGAGTGAAGGTGAACCCCACCAGGACAACCATTGATGGGTTTGGCTCTGCAATGTGCTGTACAGTGAGTGAAGGTGAACCCCACCAGGACAACCATTGATGGGTTTGGCTCTGCAATGTGCTGTACAGTGAGTGAAGGTGAACCCCACCAGGACAACCATTGATGGGTTTGGCTCTGCAATGTGCTGTACAGTGAGTGAAGGTGAACCCCACCAGGACAACCATTGATGGGTTTGGCTCTGCAATGTGCTGTACAGTGAGTGAAGGTGAACCCCACCAGGACCACACACTGAGCGATTAAAACCCGGTGACGCAAAATGCCACGATTCGGATGTGAGTTCCCGTAGATGCCAATTTCATAAACTCCTTGTAACGGCAAAGTTATACTGAGGCCACTGACGGTTACAAACAGGAAGTCCAAATAGGACAATAACCTGTAAGCTAACCTTTTCAAAGCTTATAACCAGAAAAGGAAAAATAATTACGCTTCCGCATTGTTATTTACTCCCATAGGGCCTTGACCACCTTTACAGTCCGTTTTAAATGTCGTGCCGAAATTTAAAAATATGTTTTTCAGTATTTGTTCGGTGTCAAATGTTGAAATTTAGCATGCTGCCTGTTAATAACCATGTCTGTAGAAAAATAATTCAATGTAAACAAACGTTTTGTTTTTGTTTTACCTTATTTGTGGTATATGAAATTAACCGACATTGATTCAAATGTTATGTTATGTTATCACAATCGCCGACACTGCACACTGGGCATTCCCATGCGTGCTCAGTTCTCCGATGCAGCAGCTGCTCCAAGGTACTTCTACTGTTGTCTCCTATCTCAGCCTCGAAAGCGGCACAGATGAGCTTCACCATGCTTTACTCCCGTGTCACGCAACCGTGTGAGTGTCAGAGATTCGTCATTATCTACTAGCCCAGTCCGTACAGAGTTGACAATATCTGCTCTGTCCATGCTTTTTTCCACATATCTTGATGCATTGCTTGCCCTCGTGACCAGCTGTGTAGATCCAGGTGAGTGGGTTAAGTGCGATTTCCGAATGCTTTCTACCCATTCAGAGCGCATACCATTTGTTACTGTCTTCTGAAGCATATTCAAGGAGTCTGATACAATCATTGCCTGTGTGGATGTTTGCTCGGATACCCATGCTACGACTCTAGAAACAGCGGCTATTCCATGGTCATGCTTGACGTGGTAGCCTTAATAGCGGCGCTATCCTTTTATATTGTTTTCCCCATTCTTTGCACTGTGTATGCCCATGCTGACCTTGATCAGCGCTTCGCGGATCCGTCTGTGTAGATGATGATACCTTCTGGATGTGAATGCTGATCTTTCAGTGCCCTTACCTGTGTCTTCGGCCACAGGAATCTAATCCCTGCAGCACCTTCACAGTGTGATGACAACCTTAGAGATGTCATGCATGTCTACTGGTGTATTCTTCAATTCTTTTCCGTGACTGATCTTGTCTAGGTCAGATGATTGTTGGATTACATTTTCAGCCTTAGCCATTCAGGAGTGCGCCTTTTGAGACGCGTTACTTGTGTATCGTGTGTACATTTGTGCAGTGGGTGGTTGACGTCTGCCGATACCTTTATGTACGCCTTGACCTGTATGACTTTGTGTCTATTAGCCATCGTCGGCAAACCCAGGACATATCGCATGGCGTTGCAGGAGATGTCTTTTGAACAGCTGAGTCTCATGGCCTCATTTTGTACTCGGTCCAGTCTTACTAGCTGGGAGTAGTGTATAAGTCGTTTACGGGCCGCATTTCGATTAAGCCACCTTCTTTATCCTTAGTAAAAGATGGCGGCCAAAAGTGATTGGTCTATTCGTGTGGCTGTTCTTTATCCTTAGTAAATATCGATCGGGCAAGCCACCCTCTTTGTCCTTAGTAAATATCGATCGGGTGGCTGATGACAGCACGCGTGACGGGTTTTCTCGGGCGGGGAAAGACATATGGTGCATAAATCAATATGTTGTCTCCATAGCAACTGGTTATTCATTGTCGGTATGTTGGGGTGTGGGTATTTTTAGGCGAAGTGGTTTAAGGAAGACAAATCGATATTTCTTTAGTGCAGGGCCAGATGTTGGCTAAAGTGGTAGATATTAAAAAACCTAATACAAAGCACCCTAGGAAATCGATACTTTGTAGGCGCATTATTATCTTCATAACTGCAGGTGACAGGTGGCGTTATATAAAGGGTGAGATCAGGAACACTATTTAGGTGAGCAGCGGGGCGGGTGGGGTAGGGGCGACATGGCGACGCCCACGGTTATTTGCTGTTCGACCTCCGACAAGACACCCCAGACCAGCTAAGACTACGCAGCGAAATATTCCCCGACGAGAAACGAGTAGTGTACGTACCTAAATAATGTCTGATAAGCTAAAGCGACACGGCGAGATGCTGCGTTTTTTTGTGTGCGGGGCGAAAGCCCACACAGCCAAAGACATCATAAAAACTGCCTCACCGGAGCTCGTACAGACACTTTTTGAATGTTGTCACAACGTATTAAAAGGTAATGTCACCCTGACACCCGATCAGAAGAGACGTTTGTGTCGTTACAAAAACAACCTCAGAGCGCTCACCAAAAAGAAACTTTCAATCAAAAAGCGAAAAGAGATTTTACAACATGGTGGGTTTCTCGGGGCGTTATTAGCGCCAATACTAAGTGTGGTAAAAGGTATCTTGGGTTTCTAACCATGGCCAAGAAAATGATATTGATCGACCCGCGTATGATGGACTCTGTGTTTCAAAAACAATATGTACCACCCGATACAGTCAATTATAGCCTACGTGATTTGGATACTCATATGCAACATGTCCTGGAAAATGAAGAGCTGTCGCCTCGTGACAAAGCCCGACTATATCAACAGACATTACAACGTTACTTGACTCGTCTGGATCATTACCGACACAAGTCATTGGGCGTGGTGGATATTAAAACGCCCACAGAAACCCTGCCGTCGCCGCCACTACCAGTAACACTAAAAACAGAAGACAACGAGTCAGTGGGTCACTCACCGTTGCCGGCTAAAACTGTCAAGAAGACAGCTGACAGGGAGACACCACCGGTCTCGTCGTATAAACTGAGACAAAGAAACAAACAGTCTAAAATACCTACACCAAAGTGGGAACAATGGCTACGCAACTGAAAAAACTTTAGTATGATCCGCAACAACCGGGAGCGTATAGTGGCGCTGTGGCCTTAAAACGACACACAAAAGTGCCAACTAAACAGATCAAAGATTGGCTCAGTCACGAAGATACACATACCTTACATAAACCTATACGGCGCTATTTTAAGAGACGGCCGATTATAACCGGTGGACTCAACCAACAATTCCAGGCTGATCTGATAGATATGAGATCTTTACGAAAAGACAACGACGGTATGGCGTACTTGGTTACTTGTATAGATGTGTTCAGTAAATATGCTTGGGCCATTCCCATAAAAAACAAAACCGGAAAAGCTTTAGTGGAGGCGTTCAGTAAAATATTTACCGAGCGGCAGCCAATGAAACTGCAAAGTGACAAAGGATCAGAGTTTCTTAATCGGACGTTCTTAAAGTTTCTTAAAGACGAGGGCGTGCATTTTTTCACGTCAGAAAATGAAGATGTTAAAGCAGCGGTGGTCGAAAGATTTAACCGCACCTTAAAAGAAAAGATGTGGCGTTATTTCACCAAAACCAACAAGCACCGTTATATCGATGTGTTGGGGTTCTTTTTGCGAAATTACAGCAATTCCTATCACCGCAGCATTCGTATGGCCCACGTGGATGTTAACCGGCGTAACCAAGAGCAAGTATGGCAGACACTGTATTCGAGTGTCAAAAGCCCCGGCATACCTGTGTTTAAAGAAGGTGATCGTGTGAGACTCGCGCAAGCCAGGCAGACATTCAAGAAAGGTTATATGGCTTCCTGGACCGAAGAGTTGTTTATCGTCAGCCGCGTCAACAGAACCAGCCCGGTAACTTATGTGCTAAAAGACGATTCGGGTGAGGAACTCCGCGGGTCTTTTTATAAGGAAGAAATACAGAAAGTCGGCGACAAAGAAATTTATTGGGTGGAAAAGATTTTACAAGAACGACGAGGTGCCTGTGGTGGTAAAGAATATTTAGTCAAGTGGTTTGGTTATCCGACCTCATTCAACAGCTGGATAGCAGACCAACAACTAGAGCAGTACGAAAATTAGTGTTATGGAAGCCGTTGATGAAGTGGATGAAATTACCGTCTTTACAACAGAAACAGAAGCTGACGGTAAACGACCGTGGTTCAGTAAACTACGTCCTCGACCTGAGGTTGTTTTCATCTCTCAGATGGTGATTATATACATCGTCATCAGTGTATCACTATTCAATCTGACGTACGGCTCGGCGAGTGAGGCAGAGGGAAAATTGTGGATCGTGCTCTTGTCTAGTTGTTTGGGTTACCTATTACCGAATCCGAAAATAGAGACGGTCTTAAAGCAACCATGAGTTTTTACGTGACGCTACCCAGCAACGCCTCGCCAAAAATATTTCCCGACAATAAACCGGGTCACTTTTTCGTCAAACTGCCGCAGACCATCGAATTGAGTTCACAGTATGAAATCGGCCTGGCAGAGATTCAATTTCCCAGCAGTTATTTTAATATCCTGGAAAATGACATCTGGATCGAATACACCCCACCCAAGGACAGCAAAAATGTAACTCAGAAAATTACATTACCGGCTGGTGTCTACAAGTCAGGTGAAGATTTTATCGATGCTTTGAATCTACTGCTTTTAGAAAACGAGGAGGGTGGTGATGCGATATTGCGAATCCATTATAACAAGTACACGAAAATGGCCGTCCTGAAACTGTACGAGAAAGGCGCTCAGATTGTTATATGCGAACTCTTGAGATCTATTTTAGGCCTGACCAGCCTGTGTCTGATCAACACTGACATACCACTAGTCGGTGATTATGAGGTAGATATCGATAGCGAAATGAGTAATGTCTACGTCTACTGTGATCTCGTCGCGGCGAGACCTGTTGGTGATGTCATGGTTCCGTTATTGCGTACCGTCCCTATTATGGACAGAGTTTCATCTTCTGTGTTTCGCATCTATGACAAACCACACTACGGTCCTATGAGTCGTTTTTCTTTTGACACGGTGGAAATACTTTTAACCACCGACACGGGAAAAACTATACCATTCAAGACTGGATCTTTGGTGGTGACGTTACATTTTAGAACTCCGAGACATTTCAATCTAGAATAATGGTGAGACACGTGCCCTTACTTCGAAGTCCTGAAATGTACGAAGATTTTTACTGTCAACAAGCAGGACATGGCTTACCGGTATTTATCGGCGGAAGAAGTCAACGTGGACGAGGTCTGGGTAGTTTCTTCAGCGGTTTAGGTCGCATGGTTCTTCCTTGGTTAAAGACGGGCGGTAAAGCCCTGTTAAGAGAAGGTGTCGGTACGGGTTTGCAAGTTGCCCAAGATGCTTTAGCCGGTCGGAATGTCGGAGATGCGTTTAGAGAACATGCCAAGGAAGCGGGTAAGAGGTTACTTCAAGGAGCTGTTGATCACGTGGCTGGTAACCAATCAGGAAGCGGGATTCGTCGACGCCGCGCAGCGCCACATGGTGAGCCTCTGAGTAAAAGGTTTGAAGCATCACCCCGATCTCGTCCTTCTCACAAACATCAGCTGCCTCAGAGGAAGAAGAAGTACTCAGATATCTTTGATAATGTCTCTGATTCATCCTAGTTCGTGTGAATGTCTTCACTCTGGTTTGGATTTGTTCAGCGTACCACCAACACAAACAGCGGTTGAGGAGGGGCAGTTTGTGGAAATACATCCACTGGCGTCGCTAGCACCTAGAGCTTCTATAGAGTTTGCCATCTCCGGAAACAGTGAAGAATACTTGGATCTTTTCAATACTTTTTTACACGTCAGAGCCAAAGTCACTTTAAGCAATGGTGATAGTATACCGCCAGATGCTGCTGTGGCACCCGTCAACTATTACATGGACAGTTTATTTTCTCAAGTCGACGTTTCCCTTAATGATACGCTGATTACACCTAGCGAAAACAGTTATCAGTATAGATCATATCTTGAGGCCACGCTGAATTATGGTAAAGATGCCAAGAAAGGCCCTCTTTCTGCTGCCATGTACCTCAGCGATACCGCGGGTTTTATGGATGACACCCAAGAGCTTGGTAATAAAGGCCTAAAAATACGGCGACAGCTAGCCAGCAATAGCCAAGAAATTGATATGATGGGACGCTCACACGCCGACATTTTCGCCCAAGACCGCTACCTCTTAAATGGCGTAGATGTCAAGATCAAACTTACACCTTCTAAAGACGTCTTCAATCTTTTAGCTCATGATGGTGCGGTTGGTTACAAGTCTATCATAACACACGCTACCTTGATGGTTCGAAAAGCCAAATTAAATCTAGCCATCGCTCTAGCCCATGAGAAAGCCTTAACCAAGACCAATGCCAAATATCCGTTGAAACGAGTGAATCTGAAAACCATTTCTATCCCCAAAGGAATGTTGTCTCACACCCAGGACAATCTTTTTCTGAGTCAGACACCTACCAGACTAGTGATTGGACTAATTAACTCTGTAGCCTTTAACAGTTCCTACAAGACTAACCCGTTCGATTTCCAACACTTCGGATTAATGTATCTAAACGTGAGTGTCGACGGTCGTAGTGTCTCCAGTAAACCCTTAACACCAGACTATGAGAATAATCGCTACGTGAAAGCGTTTTTCGGCACTATGTTGGCTATGGGTCTGGTGGGTAAAGATGCCGGTAACGATATCGAATACAGACATTATAAGAACGGGTAAGCTCTCTACGCCTTTGATCTTTCGTCTAGTCTGTTGGATGGGGGACCAGTTTGAGATGCCCCGCTCTGGGGCGTTGTCTTTAGAATTTAAGTTCGCCACCTTCACATCCGAACCATTACAAGTTATAGTCTACGCTGAACAAGACTCTGTACTCGAAATTTCCAAGACACGACAAGTACTTTTGGACTACGCCTAAGATCATGAACACGCAACAGATACGTCAAATACTCTTCGCTGACCACATTGTCCGCCGAACACATCTAGTAGACCTATTGGCCCGTGATCAACTACCTATACATTTCAACCGTCACAAGACAGCGGCGTTTGTCATCAAAACGGATGGTAGCGACCAGCCGGGTTCGCATTGGCTTGGTCTGTACTACGATGGCGTCGGGCGTTTTACCTATTTTGACGCCCTCGGGCTCCCGCCCTTCCACGCCGAAATTATAAGATTCATCTAGCGCCACTCGACCAGACCCTTCAGTTACAACCCTCGTACCTTACAAGACTTACAAAGCAGTACTTGTGGACTATACGTTATTTATTTTATTCTGATTAAATGTCGCGGTGGTCGCCTGCGTCGAGTTTTACAGCCGTTTTCGTCTTCGTATAGACAAAACGTCAACGATCGAATAGTTTGGCGTCTCGTTTCGCCCTTAATCATTAAAACAAGTCCGGACATGTCGAGTTTAAACCGGTTCTACAAGCTCACTGTGGGTATATAAACAGCCTGAGCAGCAACCGTCTTCTTATTGCCGCCGTTATCCGCTAACCGAAGATTCTACAGTCCCGGCCAGTTGGGTGTATGTGACTAGGAGCGACGATGTGGTGAAACCTTTGGGTGCTGGTTTGAACGCTGTTTCAGTCTCGCTTAATACAGGAACACCCGCACTCCACTTGAGACGTTTCTTTGGCAAAGCAGATCTCAAATTTCCCACCAAAACAGGACTGAGACTAAGTCGCCTAGAATTTGAGCAACTACTTGAGCTAAAGACGGAGATCCTGACAGAGTTTGATCGACTGGAGCTGCTAACCATTCCTTGTTACCCGCCTACACCTAGGATCACAGAACCCTACGCTGACGAGAACAGCCCCAACACGGACGAATATATACCGGATCATGTCATCTGACACATTGAGACTGTCGAGAACAACCGACATGCTGCCTCTCTAGATGACTCGGTTCCTTGGCCACTTGCAAAGAGAAGATGTCTACGCCAACTTTTAATTTTATGAATAAAAGAAATATAAAACGCAAAAATATTGTTGTGTTGTTATTTTTGTCTTAGTTATAAAAATGGTATAGTTGTTATGTATATATCCCCCTTATATAGATACAGCCAGCTATCCACAGCTATCTATTAGTCTCTAATTTATGAAACAGAAAGTAACCAAGAATGGTTTAACGTTACTAAGAAAAGGACAGTTTACGACGACGCGGATGATGATGATGGCGCCCCAGCCCCACTTTCTCCCTACCATCAAACCACCTTCCTAGGTTTCTGTATCTATCCCCTAAAACGACACCGCGGGCGTGCGTGTGTGCGTGCGTGCGTGCGTACGGGCAGGCGGGCGTACCCCGTTGAGCGACACCAACTGCAGAGTTTTCCTAAACCGACTGCTCCAGCAGAATAATCACTAAAGCCTACTGACCAATCAGAACCTTCGCCCACTTATTTATAAAGTCAGATAGTTTGCCAGTTATGCCCCTTCTCTTCAACCCTCAACAGTATTACCAGACACCCACCATTCTGTCGTACATTCTCCTTTTTACTACAGTTCAAACCATCCCTGAGGGATCGACTTTCGCTCACATGACAGAGATGATGATGATAGTTCTCGAGCCGCCCTTTCTAATATAGCCCCGCCGCCTTCTTAGGTTTTCTTTATCGCAAGTCTAAAACGGCTCCCCTCTGCCGCTTTTAACTGCCACCTATAAGTCGCTTTTCATATCCCCTAAATTGTTGCAACATATATATCCCCCGCTAACCAACAACTCCTAATTTTGTCAATTACAGAACCCATAAGCTCGCGCCGACTCTATTAGTCACCATGTCGCCCCTATCCCACCCTCCCTGCCTGTCCCGTTTTATATAACACCACCTGTCACCTGCAGTTATGAAGATAATAATGCGCCTACAAAGTATCGATTTCCTAGGGCGCTTTGTATTAGGTTTTTTAATATCCGCCACTTTAGCAAACAGACCCAGACCCTGCACTAAAGAAATATCGATTTGTCTTCCTTAAACCACTCCGCCTAAAAATACCCACACCCCAACATACCGACAATGAATAACCAGTTGCTATGGAGACAAAATATATATTTATGCACCATATGTCTTTCCCCGCCCGAGAAAACCCGTCACGCGTGCTGTCATCAGCCACCCGATCGATATTTACTAAGGACAAAGAGGGTGGCTTGCCCGATCGATATTTACTAAGGATAAAGAACAGCCACACGAACAGACCAATCACTTTTGGCCGCCATCTTTTACTAAGGATAAAGAAGGTGGCTTAATCGAAATGCGGCCCGTAAACGACTTATACACTACTGCTGGGTTTTGCTGAAAGTGAGGAGGCCCAGACCAGAGTCAATGACGCTTAATACAAGCCCTTTAAAGAGAAGGAAAAGTAGGCGTTGTTCTTCAAATCATCTGCTGCTAGCACCTTGAATGATGTGAGACCTTTTCTGGCTCTAAGTATGACGTTGTCTACGTGACACTTGTATGATAAGAATCTGTCTAATGTCATGCCCAGGAATTTCATTATGTCCGTTCTCTCGATGTTCACATCACACATGCTTACGACTGGCGTTCGTGTACTGGCGTTGTGAATATTCATTCAAAGCATACGGTTAGTATGTTTACAATAAATGGTTTCAGGTGAAGTTGGCAAAACATCAAACTGTATGCGTTTTGGAGGTAATCCGTGCGAAGAAACTAAAGAACGCGTATTTTAAATGTGTCACGTGTGGTTTATCATGAACTGCCACAACAATGACTGCTGACTGGCTCATAAGAAGAACACGATTTGTGTTAATAATTGTATACGCTTTTTTTTCAAGCAGTATATAAATTATTAGTCTAACAAAGTTCAAAGAAACTCCTGCTGTAAGAAAACAGCAGAAGCATGTTAGGAAACCATAAGGATATGGGAAAGCCAAGACCACATGCAACAATTAGTGTTGATCGGTATAGAAAAGTTTTCGAGATATTTGTTAACGTTTGAGAGCACTACTTTTGGAACGGACTACACTTTGCCATGCATCAATTCGCCGCCAGTTTTGACACTATTAGAAGCTAAAACAGAACCATGATCGGTATAAACAAGTGCACTAACCACTTTGCCACCATGACTCCACACAGAAAATCCCCTGGGAAAGCAAGTGGGTGGCTATGCTGGTTGTGACGTTGGTTATTTTTCCGAACTACGTAAAGAAAACATATATATCTTGTGTCATGTTGTTAGCACTATTACTAAAGCATGATTTTGTAACTCACAACCTGGCGAAATTTGCGTTCATGGGAATTCGAAAAAAAAAAACTGGCACTTGAGAAGAATGTTAAAGGTTAGGCGGTTAATACAGCAGGATGATTTGTTTCGTAGCGGTCATTTTGAAATGCGATGTTTTAATGTCATTGCACAATACAAAAAAAAGGTGGACGAATGAGTTTGTTAAACTTTAATTACAAGCTCACATCCGCCCATTCTTTTGATGGCAGGACATTTTTAATGTCAAGTAATCGAAATCGAATAAGAGAATATGGCGTAAGTTTATTGAGGATTTCTGCTCCAATGGAGGCTAAAGGGGAGAAGAAAGAGGAGGAGGAGAATATTAATAATAATAATAATAATAATAATAATAATAATAATAAGAAGAAGAAGAAGAAGAAGAAGAAGAAGAAGAAGAAGAAGAAGAAGAAGAAGGGGGAGGAGGAGGATTATGAGGAGGAGAGGAGTAAAAAGAAGACAATTGAACAAATACTTAGCGCAGTCTTCAATACACATCTATCATATTTCAAATTAAAGTGCACATCAGTAAAGGGCAACTGAAATAAATGTTAATTAATTGAAAAGTTTCTCAGTTAATGACATTCCCTGCAATGGAAGCCACGGATAATGGATTATAAATGCACTTTATTAAAGGGGGCGTATGAATTCACGAGACTCGGCCATTGCTCTAGCGTGACTGAATGAATGAACGTGTGCTAGACAGCAGAGATGCCAGATCGATAATTTAGAATCATTGAATACAACAACGCACACGTCAACCCACTATTGTGTGGCTGCTATTATCTGCGGCTATTCTGGGCGTTGATATATAACTTGCTTTCTATTTATGGTTTGAGTTGGTAACGCCAAGAACCCAACGCACGCGTCAGCTGTGTGAGAGACATAAATATTGCCATTGTTGCTCGCATTGTTTCCGAACTAACTTTAGCGTGGTTATCTGTTGATCACAATGATATTCTTGCGCCGTTGACCTACTCGAACAGATTTCAATGAGTCTGGGGGGAAAACATTAATAAACATTGGAACTTTAATACATTTGTTTTCTAGATTGTTTACAGAAGCTGTTTACGTCAAGATCGTTGTTGTTGTTGTTGTTGTCGTGACTAAATAAAGACTGGAGAAATGTGTGGTGTTTAAAGGTTAACGGACTAACTTCATTGCACAAGGTATAATTCCACAAGGCAAAGGCTACCTCCACAGGAAGGCTGGCCGCCAGACGAAAGCTTTGCACCAAGCATAATTCCAATTCCAATTCATTAAAAAAAATATATATATATATGAAACTAAACCACGTTCAACCTGCTGCTAGCTAGCCGAAGCTGCTAACAGTCTCCGGCTATATTTATGTTCTTGTTTATTTGCGCCACTTTCGTGGCTAAAGTTCTGGTATTTGCGCCGTCTGTAGGCTTGATGCTTCTTTCCTCCAAGCCAGATCGCTCATTCCCTATCCTGTTGTCAGCTGTGTTCTTTTTGCCCTTTCATTTATGATGTTTCCTCCTTGGTTTCAGCTGCATCTGATTTGGCAACGCGTATATTGTAGGAGAACGAGCTTCTCAACATAACGTCCTTTGGACCACCATTTATGGTTTTAAAATTTTGAGTATTTTACTTTGCTGAAATTATACTGAAAACAATTTTTGGGTTTGGATAGATAGCTGTAGCTACGGAGTTGTGTGCGGACGGTGACACAGGCGGATAGTTTTTTTTATCAGCTGTCTGTACTGGTGGCCGAGCACTTATGGTATGTAACCGTGTGCAATGAGGTTGGTTCTTATCTCCCGACTTTACCGTTACCTTTACCATTAAATATTCTATCCCCTAATGTGTCTCTTGGTAGTGGTCGTTCAACACCATTATATGAGGACACTCCTACGATTATAACCCCGACATAGCCGGATTTTTTTAACAATAAAATGACCTTTGCTACCAGGGCGGCCCAGCCTTGAGTCATCATCATCAGTTTTTCGTTATGTTTTTGGTCATTCTCCAGCTTTCCGCTCCATAAAGAAGAACTGGCAAAATGAGCCTTGAGTGGGTACTAGGTAAAGTCTTGGGAAGTAAAGGCTGCCGGCGTAATGCTGACCACATTACCCACCTAGAGCTGATTGGTCTTTAAACAGAAATGGGTGCTCTTCCCATATGCCCGATGATCCTAAATGATTGAAAAGGGATCTTCACTTTTGCTTTTTAACTGTTACAAAGTAACCAGCAGGCCATTGTGAGGATGGGTTCAACTACTGATATGAACGAACAAGCGAACTTCATTTTTAGAGGGTCACATATTGGGCCCGAAGGCCCGTCTTACATTCTGCCCTTCCAAACACCCGTCTTTCACACGGCAGTTGTAGTTTATCAATAAAGCACATTATGTTCATGTGATAATATGCATATTGTCAATATCAAGAATATCACGCAGACAGACACAAATACACACAATAGCAGAAGCACACACATATACACACGCAGACACATACACACATCCACATACGCAGACATGCATACATACAGGCACTCACGCAGACCGATACGGTAACTACAGCTTTCGATTTTTATGTTGTCTAGTGTGTCCTTATAGCTTTCTACTTCTTTCTGTGAGTGCCTATCAAATATTGTCTGTTTGTTTACTCTTCTTCTTCTGCCTTTCAAACCCCAATGGAGCATAGGCCCTCAACCAACTCACGCCAAGTCGATCTTACCTTCGCCATTAAATGGGGCTCTCCCCATCTTTCTAACTTCATTCTCCAGCTCTCTTCTCTATGTGTTTGTTGGCCTTCCTTTATTCCTATGCCCTTGTGGGTTCCAATGCAAAGACATTCTAGTAATGCTGTTCTCCTGTTTTCTCAGTGTGTCCTGTTTATTACATATATAATTTTAAAAAATGCAGGCGCGGTTAAGACACAGTCAAAGACGGATAACTCTGGTATACAAAGTACATTTCAAAGTCTAAGGATACAGAACTCACCGAGACAAGTACTGTAACATCAATGGCTGTAAACTCCTGGGAAAATGTGCTGGTTGTTCTTCCACTTCTCGACTTTTGTGCTATTCCCCAACATTTTCTTTTTGCGTACAAACCCGCTTTACAGATCTGGCTTATTTGTATGCAGTCTGTTGGTTCATCTCTCAAGCAGACGTGCTCCGACTTCAAAGGAATACCCAAAATTAGTCGCCTTTTACATCATGCTTACAAGGAAGGCAGAGGGCCTATCCCCTTCTCCTACACCCCCCCCCCCCCAATTATCCTATGGGTTCTCTGAACGCATACATGGAATTGTAAAGGGTATGGACGCAAAGTGGTAAAATGGACTATGTTGTGACCACTGGAAAGATTTGTGGAAGCAGGGACAGAAAAGATTCTTGACAGTCTTGTTGCATGGCAAAGATGTGTGTCAGCACACGAACTAATACATGCTGCAGAAGATCGCAGATTGTGGAGAGGTACGCACGTGTGTGTGCGTGTGTAAAAAGAGATATGTATCTTAAAGCTGAATCTATTTTCAAGTGTTTGTATCAAGAGGCAGGTATTTAGATTTAACATTTTACATGTCCTTATAACAGGAAGTCAGTACTTGTTTTCATATCTTCGTGTGTGTATGCAATAAGAAGCAGATATCTAGGTTTCATATTTGCATGTGTTTCACAATTCCTCCATCTAATCATAAACCTACCAAGTGGACACCTTCGAAAGGCAAAATCTTCACTAACCGTCTGTTTAGGATTAAACACAAATTATTCTATCACAATTTTGATATCTATTGAGGACTGATTGTGAATTTTTTTTCACAATACTATACTATTAACAGTTCTATCTAGTAAGGACGATGCCTAACAATTCCTCACCTGATTTAAGAACTGTTTAAAGTATTACTGTGAAAGGACGTTCCAATTAGTCATCACCAGATATCAGAACTGTTTAAAGTATTACTGTGAAAGGACAACTCCTAATTAGTCATCATCAGATATCAGAACTGTTAAAACTATTACTGTAAAAGGACAATTCCTAATTAGTCATTACCAGATATCAGAACTGTTTAAAGTATTACTGTGAAAGGACAATTCCCAATTAGTCATTACCAGATATCAGAACTGTTTAAAGTATTACTGTAAAAGGACAATTCCTAATTAGTCATTACCAGATATCAGAACTGTTTAAAGTATTACTGTGAAAGGACAATTCCCAATTAGTCATTACCAGATATCAGAACTGTTTAAAGTATTACTGTGAAAGGACAATTTATAATTAGTCATCACCAGATATCAGAGCTGTTTAAAGTACTACTGTGAAAGGACAATTCCTAATAAGTTATCACCAGATTTCAGAACTGTTTTAAGTAATACTGTGAAAGGACAATTCCTAATTAGTCATCACCAGATATCAGAACTGTTTAAAGTATAATTGTGAATGGACAATTCCTAATTAGTCATTACCTTTTTTATACTGAAGAGAACAGGTATGAGTTATCATCATCATCATCATCAGTTCTCGTTATGCCTAGTGGCACATGAGGCTTCAGAGAGGACTTTCCATGCTTTCCTGTCCTGTGCAATCTTCAGTGCAGTTTTCCATGTCAAAGATGCCGCACTCAGGTCACTTTCCATCGTTCATCTTCATGTTGTTTTTGGGCGCCCCTGTTTTCTCTTTCCCTCTGGTGTCCATGTGAGAGTTGTTTTGGCAGGTATATCAGAAGTCATTCTCATAACGTGGCCAAGCCATTTCAATCTTCTCTTGGTAATCATGCTGTCTAAAGTCTTGGTATGTGTCTTGAAGTAGTTTAGTGTTTGAGATTGTATCTGGCCAGAAAATTTTGATAATTCTACGTAGACATGTGTGGTGGAAGGTGGACAGCTTGTGTGCATCCTTTTTGGTCATTCTCCAGCATTCCGCTCCATAAAGAAGAACTGGTAAAATTATGCTCTTGTAGAGTCGGAGTTTTGTTCCTCTGCAGTAATTGTTGGATTTCCAGATTTGCCTCATCCTTCCAAAAGCAGCTCTAGCTTTGTTCAGGCGTGACTGTATGTCTTCCTCAGTCCCTCCCAGTAGGGACACAACATTGCCAAGATAAGTGAAATGTTCTACATTTTCAAGTGATTGGTTATGGTCACTGGTTGTTGGTTTGGACTGTTTGTCATGATCTTAGTTTTCTTTGTATTTATTCTCAGTCCCACCATTTCTGCTGTGCAGTGTAGTCTGTTACTTTTCTCTTGTATATGTTTATGTGATAGGAGTGCTATATCATCTGCAAAATCAAGGTCCTCAAGCATGGTGAATGGAGTCCATCGTATGCCTCTTAATGTCCTGTCTACTGTGTTCTTTAGTATCCAATCAATCACAAGGTTGAAGAGCAGTGATGACATAACACATCCCTGTCTTACACCTGTCTTTACTAGGAAAGATGTATTGTAATTTTTTATACTGCAGGAAAAGTCTTTATAGAAGAGAGCAATTATGTTGACTATTTTTTCTGGAATTCCATAATGTCGTAAAATTTTCCACAGACCGTCTCTATGGACACTGTCAAAAGCTTTCTCAGAGTCCACAAAATTAATATATATACTTCTCTGCCATTCATTGCATTGTTCTAAAATGTTATATATGGCGAAGATGTGCTCAGTTGTTCCTCTGCCCTTTCTGAATCCTGCTTGTTCCACTCATAGGCATTTATCTACTCCTTTATCAAGCCGCATTATGATGATTTTACAAAATATTTTGCTTGGTACTGAGAGTAGAGTAATTCCCCTCCAATTATTGCAGTCTGTTAAGTCTCCTTTTTTGGGGATTTTGACTATTGTTCCTTCAGTCCAGTCATCAGGCAACACTTCTTTTTCCCAAATATCCTTGAACAATGGTTCTAGAATGCTAGCAGTTGTGTTGGGATCTACTTTGAGAAGTTCTGCTGGCAGTTCGTCTTTGCGTGGTGCTTTGTTGTTCTTTAAAGTGTGGATAGCTTTAAGGATTTCTTGTTTGCTTGGTGGTTCGGTAATAATGTCAATGTCCTGAGAGGCTGGTTGAATATCTGGGGGATTTTCAGGATCAGGTCTGTTCAAGAGGTCGGAGAAGTGTTTAGTCCACTGCATGTCTTGTTTTTGTTCTGTGGTGAGCAGTCTGCCTTGGTTATCTCTGATGGGTATGCTGTGATAATTGTTTCTGTTTCCGCAAATTTGCTGGGTAATTTTGTGTAGGGTTTGTAGATCATGTACTTTAGCTTTAAGAGTTATAAGTTAGATTATCTTCACAGCACTCCGGACACATTCATAGGCGCTCAGATTCCTCTCTCAACATATTCATCAGCGTTGTGCGGTTAATAGTGCCAGTCCTATGTTTGTTAACAAGACTTCGTGTGCGTCCGGTGTGCTTCTTATGCTTTGTTGTGCCGATCTTTACTCCCAACTCGCGTATTCTTAGGAGTGATGTGGACACGTTGCTTCCAAAATCCTCAGAAGGTCTCATCTCTCTAAGGGCAATGACAATGTCTGCGTGATCCATGGGCTGGCCATCTTCAATTAATGCAGTGCCTGCCAGTCTATCAGCTCTCTCATTACCAACAACGCCTGCATGCCCTGGGATTAATATGAAAGTAACTGCACACACAGGAGAATTTTGCAATAACTCAAGTCACTGTCTGCGTAACCAGCCTGCCTCGACCCGCCGGATCATACTAAAAAAATCACTCAGCACACACACACGGGAATAGTCCTGTGATCCCAGCCACATGAAAGCCTGTGTCACCGCCATGACCTCCATTGTCATGCTGCTGGTGGTCATGGAGAAGGCACCGCTGGCTTCCTTAACTGTTCTGCCTGAAGAGCAAGCTGTAAATGCCCATGCACTCTTATGTCCTCGTATAACGGACCCGTCTGTGAAGATCACCACATTTGTCTCATATGACTTGTCACTGATAAGTGCGCATACCTTGGCATTGACAGCAGCTGGATTCTGCTCCCGACAACTCCTATCGAGCGTCACGACACAGGAGATTGTAAGATTGGGCGCTTTAGACTCTGGTAGCCACTCCTCACCTGGATGGATGTCTGTAAGGTTGCAAACCTGCATGATGTCATCCTCTGCCCTACCCAGCCATGATTTGCCCCTTTTAACCCTATTGCCATTTTTCTTGAAGAGCATGTGGTGCAAAAATGTGCTTCAGATCTGAGCTTATCTTGAGGTATGCATGAGCCCTCAAGATCTTGATCATGTAGTTCATGGTAGGGAAGTCAAGAAGGTATGTCATTGCTATACAAGAGGTGTCTCCAGAAAAATGCGCATTGCTTCATTTTGCACCTTCTCAAGTCTTTCAATCTGAGTATGGCTGACAGTGAGGATGGCAAGAGCATATTCGATGGGAGAAAGTACAAGTCCCTGGAACAGAAGCAGAAGCAGTCTCTGCTCAGTGTTAGCAGCAGCCAGGACCCTCATTGCTGACAGGCCTTTGCATGCTTTTGTTATGACATGGTCAACATGTTCTTTGAGGGATAGGTATACTAGTGACAAGAGGGTCCACCCTGTTCTCACCAACACTGATTTACTGATTTGAGAAACCACATCATGGCATACTTGACACACCCATAGACGTTCTGTCTCCCATGGCAAATGTGTTAAGATGTAGATGCTAACTGTACCTGAATGTACTATAAGTACCAGCTTTGTGCTATTAATGTCGGACATGGACAGGCCTAAGAAAATATAAACACCAACTGACAACATGTGAGATCAGAAATGCAGCAGAAAAACCAGAAGAGACAGAGTCAACCTATGAAGAACTAAGAAGAACATTAGGCATAGCACCAGTCAATGATTTCATAGAAGATAAGCCGCCTTAGCCCAGTCGATAGGAGGCTGGCTTTCAAGTCCAGCTGCGACTCGATGCAGCCGGGGTCAGTGTTCAAAACTGGGCGGTTCCGGGGGTTCACCCAGCATCTAGGAAATGGGTATCAGAGTTGACACTCTGGGGTGAATGGAGGAACGTCGCTGTAGCTACAGAGTTACGTGCGGATGGCGACACAGTTTCTACAGCTGTTCGTACTGGTGGCAGAGCACTTATGGTTCATAACCGTGTGCAATGGTGCTGGTTCACATCTCCAGACTTGGAAGGTATCAATGGAAGTCAAATAATTTGTCAACAATGTTTTAGACACGAGGTTCTTAAACCCCTTTAATTATTGAAAATGATAAATGTCCTTAAAAGCACACTACAAAATATGATATTAAGTCAAGCTGACAATTTAAATATTTTCCAAAGCTCAGCTAGAATTTTCAAAACAGACTAAAATAAATTAATAACTCTCTGTATACAAACATGCACACTGTGCCAATATAAATATAGACATACATATAAATAATGAAGAAAAAAAATGTCTGATACATATTACAAATTGGCTGAACAAGCCTTGCAACTGAATTTGTAAATAATGTAAAGGCTTATTTGAAATGAATTTCTACCCCATTAAAATCCAGGGCCCCATTTGGGAGGAAAGGATGGGGATAGACCGACTGCTCTTCTAATAAGCATGTCATAAAATGCTACTAACTGGGGGTTGCTGAAATTGGATGTGTTAGGCCAAAAAGTTCAGATATCATAGTCTTGTTGGTAAACCACAATGCACCAGCCGCTTTTTTTTTTTTTTTTTTTTTTTATTTAAACAATTTTGAAAAATACTGATTTTTATGTCACTGTTGCCCTATCCTTGTGTGAGCAGGGGGAAAAAACTTGTGACGACATCACAGTCAAAAATGCTATTTTAATAAAACCATATATTTCTCAGTCAAAGGAAGTGAAAGCATTTATTCTTTGTATTTAGTGAGAACACCCCTTACTAGACCATGCAAAAAGTCTTATTCCAGATTCGAGTTAAAAGGGTTAACATTGTCAATCATGAGTCAGATTTAGTACCAAATACAAATAGGAGGCATAAGTACTAAGTGGTGTATAGAGGATTAACATACGAGAAAATGAGACAAGAGATGTTAAGGAATGTGAATTATGTGTCAATAATCATGAGGTGAGTTTTCTGCAACTGAAAGAGTTAAACTGACTACTGAATAACAGTGGCAATTTTTTGTTATGTTTTGTTAAAGCTAAGAAATAATCATCATATAATTTAAAAAATTAAACTAAACTAAAATCACTAAATTATTTAATAATTTTTTTTTTTTAAGACAATTATATAATTACAGAATCATTCTGCACACAACTTAATTAACATGACTAAAGAAAGTAGTCATTCCTATTGGACATATGATCTAAGCGTGATATGAAAGACTGCAGACTGTCAGGATTTTCAAGGCATGTCATAAATAACAAACAAACTTGAACACTCGGTGACAACCGGCAAACTTAAGAAATAAGCATGATGAAAACACATATCTAGAAGGATTTTACAAATGACTTCCTTTAGTCCATGTATGTGAGGTGTTAATAGTCATACTCTATCCACAGCCTTCTGTCTCCTGTACTTTCAATGATTTCTGATTTCAGTTATTTCTGACACATTACATGCCATGAAATAAAAATATCCAGCATCTTTTTTCTGCCTTCCTTCGCTTCTTTTTTTCTTCAAATGTCATCACAGAGACGAAACCTTAGATATGTTCTAAGAATGGTATCTTGTGAGACATCAAATCTTGGCAGACAATAACTATGCTTATTTTGTACCTAAAAAAAAAAAAAAAAAACAGTGAGTCATGTAGAGTCCAACTACCGGCAATTAATAAATCAACTTTTATAGCATTCATTTTACCACTGGTCTTCTTACCTTTGTCACAGGGTTTATAAAGAAAGCAATGTATATTAATACTGTAACCTACAACTATATATAATTACAATCATGTATAAATGACATTTATAGTCCACATTTTACCCATGTCCATTTTGCCTTTGTTACAAGGTTCATAAAGGAAGCAATGCATATTAAAACAGAAATCTACAACTACTGAGAATCTATGGATAATGACTTTCATAGCATACATTTTACTACTTTTCTTGCCATCATTACAGGGTTCATTAAAGACGCAATGAAGAATAATCTTATAACTGAAGATACATACTGTAATATAAAACAGAATGGAAAGGAGAGATGGGCAGGGTCTGAAGACTGGTTGGTGTCTCTGAGTCAGTTATGGCTGCCAATGATCAGTTTCATGTAATGCCAGGGGGTTCAGCCGGTGTAAAAGAAAATTAGCCAGTTGGTAATCTTGCAGTAAAGCTTATAGTGGAAGCTGATCGAGCAATGGATCAGGCTGATATAACGAATCTCTATGAGAGGTAAGACATTTGCAAAAACTAAGTAATGACTCTACAACCATAGTCAGACTGCAAGAACAGCAAGTCAAAAGGGGTGCAGCCAGACAAGAGCACTATGCAGGAAGTGAAAGAAGAACAATAAACCAATACAAAACAAGTCATCGGCCGCTAAATGCTGTGGGATTTACCGAAGAGGTGTCTTCTTCGCATTCACTGGTGTAAACTCCGGTGGAAAGTTCTGGATATTCATCCACATCCGGACTTCAGTCATTTTCCAGAACCTGAGTGTTGTGTGCACATCCATTTTACACATCTGACTTATCTGTATGCAGTCTGTTGGTTTCTTGCCTCTCAGGCAGATGCATTCCGACTTCAATGAACACCCTCAGTTAGTCGACTCTTATGACATGGGGAGGCAGTCAGTCTTCTTGTTTTGCGTCACAATGGGACCTCAAAACCCACACAAGGAAGGAGGGGATGTGAGCACGTATGAACTGAATGGTTTGATGTGTAATCTGAATGATCTGTTATACTGTAGGAGGCAACTGCATTTCTAGATAATTTATGATAAGAAATCATTCAATCAAATTAAACTGCATATTGAATGTTAAAAGATTTGCATTTATAAATAAACACACAATGCTTAGTGCTGACTCTGATCCAGGCCCGCTATGTGGACGGATACAAGTAAGCTTGAACAAGGTAAATGATGTTATGAACATTAGACTTAGCAAAGATAATCTAAGATCAGATTAAGACATTCAAGAATGATGTTGAAAAACTTCATCTCTGAAACCACTACTTCACGTTAAAAAAGACTGTTGGCCCATTATGCTGTGGTTTAAAGCTAGGCTGTAGGTGATAATTGCACACTGCAGCTCAACATATCAAATTTTTAGTAAACCCTTTTTTACTTACCCTTTGTGTCACACTCGCTAAAGGGGCAGTGGGTCTATTCTTTTTCAGCTAGGAATGGATGAGCGAAATACTCAGAGACTTTGGAACGTAAACTTATAAATTATATTTACAGTGGTGGAAACATACCAACTACTATGCTGAAATCTGTATCTATAACTTAACCTACAAGACTACGAGCAAATGGGGCAAAATATTGTGTACAATCAACCTCATAAACCATGTCACTAAACTTCAGTTCAGAATGCTATGAGAAGAACCAGAAGGAAAATAAATATGGAAATTAGTGAAGAGTTCTATGAATTTGTGGATGGGAATTGAGCACATCATGCAATGAACAAATTCTGAGCATACAGAGAGATCAAATGAGATCAAACTGATCTATATTGTGTTTTACACATTATTAAAAAGCCTCTAATAACAGTGAATAATTCAAAATGCTGGTAAATTTCAAAGGTTATGAGGAAAATCTCAGAATAATAGGAAATACTGGAATTAAAACTGGAAATGAATTAGGCAATTATGAACACAGAAGGCAAAGTATACGACACAAAGTCTACCAGGACTACACTACAATGAAATTATTAGAAAAAACAAAAATAAGTTAGGAATATAAGTTGGAGGTTTATGACATAAACTGTGTTATATTGATGGTTGAAAATAAACAAGATCTGCAGCAACTACTAGAAGCTAACATTAGAAAGTGCAAAACAGACTTAACTTCAGTATTAAGAAAAGAGAAACAATGTGTATGTCATTCAAAACAGATAAGATGTTTGAGCTTAAATATTCAGAAAACAGAAACTGGGGGGGGGGGGGGGGTGGGGGGGGGGGGGGGGGGGGGGGGGGGGGGGGGGGGGGGGGGGGGGGGGGGGGGGGGGGGGGGGGGGGGGGGGGGGGGGGGGGGGGGGGGGGGGGGGGGGGGGGGGGGGGGGGGGGGGGGGGGGGGGGGGGGGGGGGGGGGGGGGGGGGGGGGGGGGGATACAGTTTTTTTGTTCTCGATATTTAAATCCTGGGTGGAAAAAAAAATATCATAATGCAATTGATGTAACTGGGAATTACAGGAGTCTGTCCTTTAGGGACCATGTGGAGAGTGTTTTGATAAGATGCCAAAAAGGACTTAGTGCACTTAAAACTATGGCTGCAATTGACATAGAGCAGAGAATGCCTTTCACACTATATCAGCACCTGATTCTGTAAGTGGTTGATTATGGCCTGGGACTGCTTACCGTCTCAAAGAGTCAGATGGACAAACTAGAGCGCATACAGAACGCAGTTATGCGGGTCATTCTGGCTTGCACCAGAGATACCCCACTGGTGTGTATGCGATACACACTTGGTTTGCCGACTGTTGCAGGTAGGCACAAGGTGCTGCAGGCGAAGTCATATCTCAGGGTAGCTGCAGACACAGACCAACCTTTACACCAAGCTCTAGGTGCAGTTAAGGATCAGCAACTGAAAAGAGGGAAATAATGGATGGCTCAGGCAGAAGACACAATCAGACAGCTTTGCGAGGAGAGGAGTGTGTCAAAGTTAATGGTCGATGTTTGGTGCAGGAGAGCCTAGCATATGATACCTCAACATTCTCAAGCTTTCCGCTGGTTAGAGAACATGACACACACACAAACATTGTGATTGTAACTGACTCAGAAAGCATGCTGAGGAAGATCAGGACAGGCATGCAGAATGGCATGCCTGGCTGCAGAGGACATGGGATGAGGAGTATTATCTGGTGTGTTGGGAAATGAACAAGCAGACAGACTGGCTAGCTCTGCACAACTTGGTGGAATACTGATGCATGATAAGGCAGGCGTGGTTAGTGCCTTGTGGGAGAGCATGTACAGTTCAGAGGAGCAGATGGATCACCACAGTCTGGTGAGATTGATGCAGGGGTGAGTGACGAGAGGTTCCGGCAGATGCTCAAGGCTCAGAGGAAAGGCAAGACGGACATTTAATCAGAATGCTACTGCCACTATTAGTATTGGAACTCTTCGCTGGCTGCTGAAGATAGGGAGAGCGCTTATGGGAATGCCCCGAGTGCTGTGATGTTGGTTCTTGAATCAAATCATTGCAATAGAAGGAAAGGTGCTTAATGAAGTTAATAAACTATCAAAGGTTTGGCGCAATCATAACATCAGTTAAAAGATTTGTGTCAAACATCAGCAGAAAAAAGGCAAGCAAAGGTTGCTTTTCAGAAGGTGAAACGGTTATCTAATATGTGATTTTAACTGAATCTCAGATAGGGAGCACTCAAATGTTACATCAAATCTTTCTGTTGAATGGCATCCATCTTTTGGAATGTAAATGAGCAAAGAGATTGGAGGCAGCAGATATTTACTTTCTGATATGAATGTTGCTTAAACCTGGGGCTACAACTGTAACTAACTCCTGAAAGAAGTTAACAAAAGTAAATTATACACAACTGTAATTTTAAAAAAAAGCCATCACACTGTGGTATACCAGGGAATGAAACCGCACATAAACATGCTAAGAAAAAGGGCAGAATGTGAACAGGAAGAGAATGCAGTAAAATACTTTGAGAAGAGAAGGACAAATCCAGTCTGTCAGAAGTGAACAGAGTCTGGCCAGAGATGACTACCACTTACTTGACCGGCATGGGCAGCTCATTATTCTACACCTCAGGACAGGACATAACAAACATATGAACAGGCTTCGTCTTAGTAGTTCACCACTGTGCCTATGTGGGCTGTATGTGGAGACTACAGAACATGTCCTGCAAGAATGTCCCTTGTACAGCCCACAAAGAAATGAATACTGGCTCACTGACTCAACACTACATTCAAAGTTGTTTGGAACTTCTTCTTCTTTCCTTCGCCTGAAATATTATCTATATCTGCAATGTTGTCTCTAGTACAAACTGCACTGTTATGTCATAATTAAGCATGGAACACGAATAGGACTTTTCTAAATTTAGAGAAAACTGAAAAATAATATGATGTTACAGATTTTAGAACTGTCATTAATGACTTTGCAAAGAAATTACCCATAAGAGGTACAAAAGCAGCTCCTGCACTAATGAACATGAGATAAGTTACATTTCAATTAAAACAAATGTTATATTAATGTGACATAATTACCATTAAAATTTTGAGACAGTATAAGATGATGAAAAACTATTTTGATGTGATTTCAGGATTACCAGTAGTGTTCAAAAATGGAAAATACTTGTACCCAGTTTAACACAAACAGTAATACAACTGTTTATATGTTGTTTAAAGTTATCACAGAAAATATTTTGCATCCTATGTAAGTTTTCTGAAATTCAACAGAAAAAGAAATGACCAGCTGAATGCATAAACTGCTTACAGTCAATCATTATGTCCAACAAAATAATATTTTTCTTTCCATTTAATAGATTATTCTTTAATTCAGATCCTGAATGCTCAAATGACTTGTAATAACTTATGTTCAAAGAAATACCTGTAATTTTTTTTTCTCCCTTTAAATATATGAATTACTCTGCCAAATCCTAAATGTATATTGCCTTTTTATTCGGCTCTCCTTGCAATAACGGTCGCTAGTTGGACGGCGACAGCCGCTTAGTCGGAGTTCAGTCCCCTGGCTGCAGTGCAATTACGGAGTGAAAAAGAGGGATTGACACAAATGACATACTTGGGCTAGGGGTAGGGTTAGGGTTTGGGTTAGGGTTAGGCTAATGTGAGTCACAGCGCGTGGTCTAGACGCCATGTTGAAGTCACTGTGTTTTGTGATTCGTGCCTTGCCCACTCCATAATTGCACTGCAGCCAGGGGACTGAACTGCGACTAAGCGGCCGCTGCTGTTCAAGTAGCGACCGTTATTGCAAGGAGAACCTTTTATTCTAGTACATTGAGGAGAACTTTTATAAACAGCATACTGTCCTGAAAGATGAGGTATTTTGGTCATTTTAAACATCATGGTTAGCCTCATTAATATTTGCAAAAGCCTGTACACACGTAGTAAAAGCTGCATAAGATCGAAGGCAGGATTGTCAAGAACTTTTATAGTGAACTCTGGTGTGCGTCAGGGCAGTGTACTATCGCTGCTTCTTTTTATAACATGCATGGATACCGTATGTAAGGAAACAAACTTAAATCATGAAGAAGATATTACAGAATTAATATTTGCCGACGACCAGGTACTCGTATCAAAAAGTATGGAATGCCTACAGAACCACCTAAATCAAATTAGTAACAAAGGGAAGGAATATAATATGGGGAAAAAACAGAGACAATGGTGAAAGGAAGACAGAAAGACAATTTAGAAATAAAATTTAAAAACAACACCTTAAGACGAACAGAGGATTTTAAGTATCTGGGAGCAATTTTCACATATTGGAAAACTGGACAGAGAAATTAGCTCGAGATGTGCCAAAGCTAATCATGCAATGGGGCAACTATCTCCCCTGTTGACACACAAGCATATACCCTGGAGTTCTAAAGTGAATCTTATCAGAATTATTTTTTGGCTAACACTATGCTATCAGTGCCAAACGTGGACACTTACATCCTCTAATGAACGTAAAATTGAGACAACAGAGATGAAATGCCTTAGAAGAGATGCAGGAGTTTCAAGGAAAGACAGAATATGAAATCACAAAATCAGAAGAATGCCAGGAAAAAAGCCAGTCTTACAGGTCATCAAAGAACAACAAATAAAGTGGTTTGGGCACCTAACAGAAATGCCCTGGTACCAACTGCCAAAACGAGCCACACTAAAACGTTACAACGGGTATGGAGCGAGTGGAAGACCTTGGAAAAAAATAAAGTGATGGCATTAAGAACAGCTTTTCAGAAATGAACATCAGTCTTATTAGTGCTCGTGACAGAGCTCATCAACGAATGTTACATCTCCCCCCGACACTTCGGTGAGGTACAAGGTGGAAGAGAAGTAGTTAGCCTTGGAAAAAACAACCGGTAATGGAGAGTAGTTCTCAGAAAATGAAGCAGAGGCAACCTCCGCAAAGGTGGATATACAACACTAAAGATGTAAAGGTTAAGAAAGCACACAGGGCTTGAGAACTAGCTAAAGACAGAGAAACCTTTAGGCATGACATGAACACAGCAACATTCTGTAAATAACCTGCTGATTTATGATGAAAATTGCTAATAATTAAAGAAATATTAACTCTCTCAGTTAATATATTATTTTTGCCACAGCCTGGTTGTTCAAACACTTTCTAAGACTAATATCTAAAGAAAACAATAATTTTATTTGTTACTTGTTAATAACTATTCATCTATCAGCTACTAGAGATAATTCTGTCACATTTGTAGGTGCTATCCATAGAGTAATGGATCACAAAATGCTCTTCCCCAACGATGCTTAATAGCCAAAGTTTAAACTGATAATGATTCTGTATGTAAACTGGAGGCTGAAGACTATTCTGCAGTAATTTATTAACACAATTTCTTCCGTCAATCTTCAATCAAATGTGTCAAAACGAAGTACATCATCTGGAAACAATGTTTTGTAAATTCTGCTTACAAACAAGTCAACAAAGGTCCTTTATATTTGATGGTATCACACCAATAAAATGATGGCTGGGGAATTTCTTTTAACCAAGTGGTGCCACCAATGCTTGTCTTTCCTGGATTCAGATCTTTGTAATAGTGACAGCCAGAATCACAGTCACCCTCATAGGGGGGTGCTAGAACATCAAGAAACGCTGCAAATTTAGTCTCTGGTTGGATTTCATGGAAATTTCCCACACTCGGTGATAATACGCAACATTCATCTGTCTCTGATAAAACAATATCATTATGTCTGTAGACAGTTTTAATAATACAACTGTTACTGCGTTTCTGACTCTGCGATACTTGAAGACGAGCTATATTTTCAGGTAATGGTTTCTGGTCAACTTCGGTGTACGATGATATTCTTACTTTACCATATAACACCTTTAACAGTCCATGCATTTTCGGATGATCATGTAACGGCAAAACACTTCCAGCCTTCACAACAAAAACAGCCATTGTAAAATTGTGGTCTTGATGTATATGCATGTAAGTTACTGGGGCAACTTCGCCTAATTTTTGTAGTTCAGCGTCTCTTTCTTCGATTTCTTTAGGATCAAAGTATACATCTTCTGATGAAATGTTATTCATAGCACGTATGAGAGGTGATAAGTGATCTTTAGTTATTTTTTCCGGCGACAACACACCAAATATTTTTGTTGACAGCTGTGCGAGTTTAAGTATGGGAGCTGCCATTTTCAGCTATCAGTGATAAATTACTTTGTACTGCTATAGCTACACACAACACTCCTCATCTCCATACCCACTGAAGCTATTAATAGCTTCGATTTTGATTTATTCAAATACTCTGACTAATAGCTCGAGTCGGACGTGTCCATACTATTAGGTGTCCTTTCCCATTACCCTTGCTGTGTGGCGTTGGTCATTGTGTATGGTCTCTGAATTATATCTTTGTAGACTATCAATCATTTATGATACATATTTTTCCCCATACCATGATTGCAACACTATAAAGGCGTCTGTTTTGTAGTGTTCTCAACATTACAAGATGGTTAGAGCTGATGTCCCAAGTATCAGGATAGATGATAGAAAAGTCGAGAGAGAGAGAGAGAGAGAGAGAGAGAGAGAGAGAGAGAGAGAGAGAGAGAGAGAGAGAACTAAATTATCTGGGAATCAGGGTTGACAGGGGCCTGACCTTAAAGAACTACGTGGAGACGTTTATGACAATATATCAAAAGGGACCCAATGCACTTAAGACTATTCCTTCAATGGGCATATAGCAGAGAATGCTTTTCACACTATATCAACCCTTTGTCATCTCATTGATTGTTATGTACTAGGACTTCTCCCTGTTTCAAAGCGTCAATTTATTAAACTAGAGCGCAAACAGTAATGCGGGTCATTTTCAGATGTACCAGAGACACCCCAGTAGTGTGCATGCTATACAGCCTTGGTTTGTCGACTGTTGCAGGTAGGCTCAAGTTGCGGAGAAACGTCAGCTCATCCTGACTGAGCTGACCGTGCCGTATGAGTCGCGAATGGACGAAAGTCATATGTATAAGCTCGAGAAATACAATGACTTAGCAGCTGGTCTGAAGAGAGACGAAGCGTACACAGTAAGAGTCTTCGTCGTCGAGGTAGGTGCAAGAGGTCTCGTTTCCACTTCACTTTACAATGTGATTAAACAACTAGGCTAACGAGGTAATGAACGCAGACCGACACTTAAACAACTAGGCGAGGTTGCTGAGAGGACCTCGAGATGGCTCTGAACTCAACAGAACGTCGTGGGGGACGGGCCTCGGTGAGCTAATGTGGGTGTCTAGTGGAAAAGAATGTATTATCCCTTAAAGTCCATCTTGTTCGAATTGTTTGCCAGTGTCCCTCTGCCACCTGCCAACAAAGTCCAACATGTGTCCGGTAAACCAATCGTAAGCTTGCCACTCGGTCGTTCAGGTATGCAGACTGCTTTAATTATGCTACCGCAACGACTTCTTATCTCACAGTACCTTTTGCAAATCACCAATTCGTCTTGTCCGTGTCCGAATAACATCCGGTAATACATGCAGCAGGAGAAACCAACCCTGAGCTTTATGAACTCAGGTGGGCCCACTCTCTGAAAATGCCTAGGAGCTCGTGGGCAGAAACATTTGTCGACGAGAGGTTACTTCTACTGATGATTGGTAGACTCCTGCTTTACATGCTCCCCTGTGGAGTTTCTTCTTATTCTTATTGCTGCAGGCAAAATCATACCTCAGAGTAGATGCAGACACAGATCACTCTTTGCACGAAGCGCTGCGAGCAGTTAATGGTCTGCGGCTGATGAGAGAGAAGTCATGGATGGCTCAGGCGGAGGACGTGATCAGACAGGTTTGCATCCTGGAGAACATTAGGGGAGGAGAAGAGTGGGTTAAAGTGCCAGAGGAACGGTTAGACTTGTGTAGAGTCGTAATTTTAATGATCCAGAGGTGCAGGGAATGACCAAAAGGTACCACAGAGGTGGAAATTCAACAATAAATTCAGGATAATGGTCGCTAGGGTTATGTGATTATTTTTACAGATGGTTCAGTGTCAAGAGGCAAAAAAGGTGCTTTTTTTTCAAAAGCTAAAAAGCCTAACATATGATACCGCAACACCCAGCTTAAGAACAAAGGTCAAGGCAGTCACTGCAACTTCCCGCTGGCTAGAGAAGACACACAGGGCCGTCTTATCCCACGAGCCCGTTGGGCACTTGCCCGGTGCCCCACAAGCATAGGAAACTCCATGTTAATCTGTGTATGTGTTTAATTTAAACAATCACTGTCTCCCCAACAAGCATCGACTAACTGGGGGCTTCCTTTGAAGTCGGAGAGCATCTGCCTGAGAAGCAAGGAACCAACAATCTGCATACAAATAAGACAGACATGTAAAACAGATGTGTACGCAAAACTCAGGCTCTGAAACAAAATCAAAGTCCAGAGATGAACAATCAGAATTTTTCGCTAGAGTTTACAGCCGGTGAATACGAAGAAGAAGAAGATTATCGACCATATATATATATATCACAATTGTAACCGACAAGCATGCTTCGTGCAGTGGCATGCTTCGTTCGAAGGTCATGGGTGAAGAGCATCGTCTGGATATTTTCTCTGGGTATGCCAGTTTGTTAGAAAATGAAAAGACGGACAGATGGTCTTGCTCTGCACAACCTGGTTGAATAGTGGGTGCTTTCTTAATATCCTACCCCAAACAATGGAAAACCGCAGGTCACGGGACAGTCTAATATTTCAGGGGGTGGTAGATAGGCTACATGCAGTCGTGGGACCTAAGCTGCACTCTCTCGTGGGTCATAGGTGGGTTGGAGTTAGGGCTAGTTCTAGTTTTGGGGTATTTAAAAGCATCAAAAAGCCGGGAAACCAAGGTTTACCATCCTCTAAAAGGTTGGACTTTCCTCTGACGTCATCTGGGGTAGGATATTACGAAAAAACTGAATATTGTATGAAAAGGCAAGCGTGGTTAAGGTCTTATGGGAGTAGGTGTACATTCTGGAACAGCAAACTGTTCATCGTGATGCAGCGGGGAGTGATGAGGGGATCTGGCCGATACTGGACACATAATCAGACTGCTACTCGTACCATAGGTATTGGAACTCTGCGCTGGCTGCTGAAGGTGGAAACTGAGCGATTATGGAAATGACCCGAGTACTGTGATGTCTTTTCTTGAAGAAACTCAATACTCTAATTTTTTTAAAGTCAGTATAATACACTTCCTTGTAGACATACATTACTATTTCGTTTAAAAACATCTAGTTCATTGTAAATAAACGTATTTATTAATTTCAGCCAATGGTGTCAAACATGAAAGTTGTTGTTATTGTTGTCGATCCAGCGGCGCATGAGCTTTCGCCCTTTGGCCCAGTGCCATGTAGTGGAATTTGCATGTTTTCACAAGCTGTTCTTTTCCTCCGTACAAGGTGTTTCACTTGTCTGGTCTCGGAGGGAGTAGCATTCTTCTTGTCTCACTGGGTTTGGGGCACTCAAAGAGATGGTGTTCAACAGTTTCGTAAGGGTAGTTACATAGCTGGCACTCTGGGGAGTGTTGTGGCTGTATTCTGTTTAGGTGTCCATTGAGTGGAGTATGTTGCGTTCTAAGTCTGAAGATGGTGGCCTGGTCTCTTCTTGTTAGATGGTTAATGCTGTCATTAGGATCAGGGCCAGACATATGTCTATAAACTTCTCTTCCAGTGTCTCCCATGGCCCATCTGTTCAACCAAGTCTCTTTGTTTATAGCTCTTATCAGTGTTTTTGCTGTCTGGAGGGTTGTCGCTGTAGGTGGTTGTTCTTGTGTTGCTTCTTTCTTTGCCAATCTGTCAGCTCTGTCATTACCTGGTGTGCCGGAGTGACCTGGAATCCACTGCATCACTATTCTGATGTATGAGGTAATAAGCTGATCAGTATCCAGGATTATCTTGGCTATGTCAGTTCTGCAGCGTTCACTGCCCTCCAGAGCTTGAAGGGCAGACATTGAATCTGTGAAGATGACAATATTTTGGACCTTTGAGGGGTAAACATCCATTACAGTATTTAGGTGGTATACTGCTGTTTCCAGTGCAATTATTTCAGCTTCATAATTTGAACAGAATTCCCCGTATGCATCAAAAATCTCTTCAACAGATCCATCGGGATAACCTTTGTAGATTCCGTAACCTGCTTTAATGGTAGCTTTAAATGCTGATCCATCAGTATAGACATGTATCCATTCTTGGAGGTAAGAATCAACGGTCTTTAGTGATGAGTTCATAAGAGCGATTGGGTCTGACTGTTTGGTTTCCTCGCCTACCAATTTAATTCGGACTTCTGGAGCTTTAAAGCGAGCATGTGGTGGTAGGTTTCTTGCAACATTCTGAATTCCTTGACGTCTTTCTGGGAGGTGGTATCTGTCCTGAATTTCATTAACACAGTGTAAAACCGATTTGTGCTTTATTCTTTGTTTGTATTCCCAGTTTTCTACAAGATGTCTATTAGGATGGTTACGATTTTTCCTAACGCATCTTTCATAAATTTCTAAAGTGGCTTTTTCTCTCCGCAGCCCGAGGGGTTCCACATTTGTATGGATTTCACAGGCAGCAGTTGGTGTAGACTGCATAGCTTCGCAGATTAATTGGAGGGCATTATTTTGTACTCTGTCAAGAGTCTCTAGGTTAGTTTTGGAGCAAGTTGTAAGCAGTGAGTTGTTGTACTCTATCACAGAGCGAACATATCCTAGATATAAGCCCCTCAGTGTTTCCTTGTCTGATCCCCATGATGTACCTGCAAGTCTCTTTAATAACTGTAACCGCCTCAATGCCTTATTCCTGACGTTTTCAATATGGTTCTTGAGGCTGAGCTGCCGGTCAAGTGTGACTCCATAATGTGGGATGCTCTTCTTTCATCCCTTGGTGTTTGTCTAATTTTAATATTCTTCCTTGCTACTTGGTGGCTTTTGGTAAAGATTGTGTAGACCGTCTTTGCACAGTTAACCTTGAGTTTCCATCTTTGGCAGTACTCATGCAGTCTTCTAAGGACTCCATTCAGTCTTTGGGCTCCACTTTCTACATTTTCATGACTATGCCATATTGCTAGGTCAAACATGAAAGAGATTGAAGACCAGTTGTAGAACACGAGTATATTACGTCTTCAGCCCGAAGTTGGACACAAGACATTAAAGACAACCTGAACATTGAAATATACGAGACAGGTTAGTTGCGTATCCTTTACAGGACGTCGCAGAACCAACCCCAACAGCCACTGGCTGTTGTGTGGTTTTTCTAGGCAAATTTACGTCCAGTAGTTTGCCATTGTTTCTGGACGGTCGGCTTTCTTGATACCACTGTTGAAACCAACGCAAGGCGCATGGCCCGCAGTTGAGATCAAACCCGGCATCCCGGCATTACGAAGCGTTCGCATCGACTTAGCCACAGAGACACGAGACAGACACACTGCAAAAAGATGGTATTTTAGCTTTCTGTGTGCTGTCTTGATTAGCTGATAAATACAAGACATCGCCTTTTGTTATTATTATGTATTTTATGTTGAGAAAGACTCAGGCCGAAAGGTTGATTTGTCTATTTGGTGCACATTGCCCCCCTCCCCCTTTTGTTAAGTTTTGTATTCACATTCTTAGTTAGTTAGTTAGCTAGTTTGTTAATCGACATATTATCCTCACTGCGCATCGAACAAGTACACATGCGTTACGATCCCATCTTCAGTATATCCCTCAGCGTGTGGCGACTGATAAAACTCTTGATATTAGTTTGACTGCATTCACCCCTGTTTCCACCCTAAATCTTGGCCTGCTGTTATCCGTGTATCTGTCTTTCGCCGAGTCCCTTTACTTTATTTTCTTGTGCTGTTTGTTAGCTAATAATGTGCACGATCGGTGGGAAAGGGGGTGAGCGCTTGTGGTGGGGGTTTGTTTGTGTGTGCATGTATATGATGTAATCACAATTTTTATTTCGCTGTAATGAGTGTCATTTGTTAAGGATCTGGTTCAGGATGATGCGCCTTGTAAACACCGCAATTTCCGTTTAAAGTAACTAGTAGTCCATAAACTTAAGTCGAGTAAACGTTTGTAGTACTGTCTGTTGTCGTTACCAGCTTGTGAACTAATTAATAATACTGTTTGACAACCGTCCAGAGCAAGAAAACGAAAATACTAAGTGCGAGTCGAGCAGAAAGGTTGTTTGGATATAGTAAAAACTAAATTTTTACATAGATCCACCATGGCGACAGCCCAGAAACGGGTAAGCTTTTGTTTTTAGTAAATTTTTTACAGTCAATATAAAGAAATCCTAGGCTCTCCTCACTCCTCCCAACTTCTATCCGATATAAAATATTATGATGGCGGTCAAGCAAATAGCCTAACAGGGCCTCAGTCGTGTATAAAATGCGGACTTTCTGCTAAGGAACAAATCGCGGCAAAACTAGGATTACTTGACAGTTTCAAGAGACGCAACACTGCAGACGATAGTAGTTACTTTAGTCAAATTTTCAAAATTCCCTCTACACCAATAAAACTAAAACCAGCACATTTAGATAGCTGTAAACAATCTCTTTCCAATGGTATCTCATTTAGGCTTGTATGTCATTTCTGAGCTGAGATATGTATGTTTTTGTGGAGATGAGATGTACAAAACAGGTGTCGAAAACTTGCGTCCCAGAAACAAGAAGTTTTCTCTGCGCAACCAAACTGCGCACTTATCGTTTTGGCTTTGTTTTCATTTGACAAGATGGCAGACAATAAGACACAGCCACATAATAGCGATTGCCTGAAAAATGTCACTGTAAATCTAAAAAGCCACTGATAAAGAAATTTTATAAACAAATGTAAAATTGGACGGAGAATTCAATTATAACTAGCATTACCAGTACGAGTAATGTTAAAGCCTAAAGCCAACTTTGAATTCATACTTACCGCTATTTTCACAGCCATGATATAGCGGAATAATAGTGATTGCCTGAAAATGTCACTGTAAATCTAAAAAGCCACTGATAAGAAAGAAATTTTATATACAAATGTAAAATTGGACGGAAAATTCAATTATAACTAGCATTACCAGTACGAGTAATGTTAAAGCCTAAAGCCAACGTTGGATACTTATCGCTATTTTCAATCAAACTGATGTAACAGAAAAACAGAGGACGTCTGGCTGTCGTAGACATGCGCTGTTAATCGGGCTCGTTCCCGTCGTTTTCAGCTATTTATAGCTAGTGAAAATCACACCAATCGCAAAATTTCATGAGAGATTAGGACCCATCCTGAAACCCCAGCCGACATTTCCTAAACAAGTTTTGAGCGGTTTCCACGGTAACGGACATTGCCAAAAGATCGCAAATTTCCGAACACCGTAGTTGCTAATAGTACCAGAATATAATAGTCGACCGTTGGCAATTTCAAGCATTTCTGCAGACGATAATAGCGACCATTGACAATTTCTAGACAAGCAACATTATAGACTATAATAGCCATAGGCGGGGAGACCATGTGCTCCAAAGCAGATTAGCGTCATTGTTGTCCTCACACTTTTCGGCATGCGCAAAACGCGGCTAAACTCACCGCCGACAGTATCCCCTGTGCCAATACGCGCGGCGCAGATGAGGATCTAAATTAGATGCTTGGGACTCACAAGCAAATAAATTAAAATAAGTTGCTTGTGAGTCCCAGCCATCTAGTTTACCCCCATCCCCCCCATCCCTGCCGCGTGTAGCGGCGCAGGGGATACTGTTGTCGGTGCGACATAGTCGCAGAAACAGGTCCACAATTAACATACCGATGAGACCCTGTTAGAGCATTTGTTTCGTTATTCAAAGCCGATCCTAGTTTTGCCGCGATTTGTTCCTTGGCAAAAAGTCCGCATTTTACACATGACTGAGGCCCTGTTAGGCTATTTGCTTGGCCGCTATAATATCGGGTAGAAGTTCGGAGGAGAGCCCAATCCTAGTTACTCAGTCAGTCAGGCATTGACCGATCAATGATTCACTTCTGTCTCAATCATGGGAATGCTGGTCGCTGATGATACAACACATATTTAGAAAACATTTACAGTCAAACTATATTTTTGGTTATAATGTTCTTGCACTAGAACCCACACGACCAAAAAAAAAACGAAGAGATGTTAAATAATTTAATGAAAAACACAGAAGAAAAGACTTGAATGAGTAGTAGGACATGGAGTGAGCTTATAATGATATCATTTATTTTAACTTGAATGCCACTTGTGTATCTCTGCCTCTTGTCATTTTTCCCAGTATGGTTTTCTTCTTCTTCTGCGTTCATCCAAAGATGTAATTGCGTTGTGTCCGTTTACAGCATGGCTGCGATATTTGCACCTTTTGGCCAACACATTCGACTTTTGCGGGCATTTGTTGACCAGGTTAGCCTTCCCGGTGTATGGTTTTTATAAAGGAGTACTTTTAATGTGGCCTAAATATATCACTTGTCCCCACTAACTTTCAGTGACTCTTTTTGCTTTGTCTTGCAGGAACTTCTCAATATTGAAATGTTTTTGTTTCCCTGAAACACATGGTCACTAATAGCCACTTCTTGTTTTTATCATCCACGTCTCCAGACTGACTTTTTAAATTCATATGGATTGTCCTGGCTTCTGCACCATACTATAGAGTTGAATTTACATAACCTTTTACAGTTCTAATTTCTAAGTTGTTTATCTCCCAGAGATATCAACAATATTCTCTAGTTCTCTGTGTTCTAATTTTTAATTCTCCATCTGCAATTTTAAGGTGACTGCAGAATGTAAGCAAAGCACTTGTTTCTGCAATTTAGGAAATTAAATCAAATGAGCTGACTAAAAAGCTTAATAAAAAGATGAAAGGGAACAGCGTACGCAAAACAGAACCTGTTTTATACTTATTGTTCCCCTTCCATTAACCTTTTTAGTCACAGTTCATTGAATTACTTTCTTGGTACTAGCTTTACTGCAGTGAACCATGTTGTCACAGCTTTTTAGATTCTACAATTTAGGCCACATTTAGCTTAATTTAATATACTAATCGGCACATGATTTATGATGTGGTCAGGCATAGCTGTGATGTGATCATTATCATGCTAGACATTTGCTAGTACCAGTGTTTAGGCCTTGTTGACATGGGAGCTGAAATCAGTTTAAATTCTGTCTTTGTAGGGATTTAAACACAGGAGTAGCAGGCAGGTAGACCAACTAGAGTTAATGCATAACATATTGCAATGTGGGCTTAATTTTGTTGTTGCTGGTTGCATTGAATCTTGTGTAAATCATTTTTAATGCAAGTGATTATCATGAACGAATAGAAGAGGTACACCATACATCCAAGATATATGCCCCAAGAGGAGAGGGACGTAGAGCACAAGGTAGATCAAGAACATGACAGAAAGGTAAAATCAGATAAATTCCACTACAGTACAATGTGTCTGTAGTGAAGGCAGGCAAAAAAGCTAGAAGCAGAACCTTATATCTCCCTAAGTACTCATAGTGCTAAAATAAGAAGTGGAGAACAACATCACTGGTAGCAAACTGACTTTCTGCCCAAGATGTCCAGAATTTAGCCACTCTAAAAATACTATATTGATCTTGTATATTAAAACCGTGTATGAATATATTTAATATTCTTTGTGTTCACCCTTCCATGAGTCTTGTTTTGAGGTTTACAGCTGTTGTTTTATCTGTGTCTTTGACTTCCCAACAAATTTGATTTCAGAAACCCCTAATTCGTCGCCTTTTATGAAATGCTCATTAAGAGGTAGTGGATACCCACATTGGGATGGCAGACATATATAGGGTCTCCTTGACTTAAAGCAAAGTTCTGTTCCAGCTAACAGGTCATAAGTCGAACCGGTCACATGTTGAATTTATAATTTTCAACACTATTTTTAATAAAATGGGTTATAATAAATATACATACAACAGAAAGTCAACTTTGTAGGTATAATTATTGTAGGCAAAAAATAACACTATAGTGACAGTGGCTGTGGTCACCTGACCAGTATGGTCACTGCCAAGAAAGAAAGCAATGGCAAAAAACCTTGTTTGAGATGCCAAAAATAGTCATGTTTTCCCAACTTACTAATCTTGAGGTATACAGCGTTAATGGGTGCTCCATAGGAACGGCCTCACCAAATAGGGAGAGTAATGTACGCTGGGTGACTGCAAACCTTCATCAGGCAACTGTGTGCAAAACTTCACAAATATTGTAAAAATAGGAACATGGAATGTTAGGACTATGCTCACAGGGAAGAAATTTAACAACATTAAGCAAGAAATGACATTGAATGTGAATTTCCTAGGACTTTGTGAGTCAAGATGGAAAGGGACAAGAGTAATATTATTATTTGAAAATTTAAGTTCTTTCTGTGGGAGCAGAGTTGCCATCATTTGGAATTTGGAAAGATCAAAATCCATTAAAGGATACATGGCAGTGTCAGATACAGTATTACTTGTAGAATTAAGTAGCAGACCTTTGACTTTATAACATCATTCAACTATGCTCTAAGAGCTAAAAGTAGTGAAGAAGGCAGTGATATGTTTCTTTTTACACATTTATGAGTGTAAATATTTTTGAACAAATTTCTTTCAGGAATTACCACAGGGTCTGGAGGGGACGGGGGGGGGGGGGGGGGGCATTATTAGAAGGGCATGGTTAAATTGTAGCACATACTGTGGATTGACATTTCCTTACATTGAGACTTTGACACTTCCTAACATTGAGACTTTGACACTTCCTAACACTGAGACTTTGACACTTTTTCAGACAAAGAAAAAGGACAACCAGAGTGACTCTTCTGAAGAAGAGGACTACACTCCTTACATACCAGTTAAGCAGAGGAAGAAAATAGAGGTGAGCCAGTATGTACATGAGTGTGTAACTCATTTTGTGTGGTGTGGCTTGGATGTATGTTGTCCATTTCAGACACACTTGCTACAGATCCTTGTTGTAGAGTAATTTTTTGTTTTTAATGAAACTTAGTAACTTAATGAAATAATGCTGTACCACACATCGGCAAATCCCCTGAATTCTATGTAATGAATCAGATGCCTAGCCTTTAGGAGGACAAGGCAACAGATAACAGAGACCTTGTGTTTAGGAACTGAAAATACTTCATCTGTTTACAGTTGTAAAGAGTAGATCAAAATAGCTGCTAAAGATGTTAAACATTTTGAGGAGGTGTGGTTTCTTAGGTCAGTACAGCGATTATCTTAGACCAGTCTTTCCTATTCTGATGGTCCACTAGGTCTGTGGAAGAAATTCTAGGGATCCATATCATTTACCAAGTGAAACTGACGGCTTTAGAATGCAATCCTTTTTTAAGATTTTAACGTGTATAAATTATAATAAATTCTTCCGTATGACCTTTATAAGTGTGAGGTTTGCTGGTCTTGGCTTATTGGGAACCACTGGCTTAGACAACCAGAGTAACTAGCTGTTCTGCAACAAGACTAGAGTCCAGAAGTAGACAAACAAATTCTCCCAGTGTGGGTTTCTGGACCCCATTTTGGGGGAAACAAAAATAGACCCACTGCCTCCTTATCAAGCGTGTTGTAAGAGTCAACTAAGCATAGAAGAAAAGTCGGAGCGCCTCTGCCTGAGAGGCGAGGAACCAACTGTCTGTATACAAATAAGCCAGATGCATAAAATGGATGTGCATGCGGGACTCAGGTTCTGGAACAAGACTAAAGTCGAACTAGAACTTTCCACCAGTTTGCAGCCGGTGAAAGCAAAGAAGAAGATGAACAAATAGAACTTCTTACTAGAGTTTGAATGTGAAGAAGAATACTAGCAGTTGAAAAAAACAAAAGTTAATAAAATTATAACTTGATACACTGTTACAAGAAAGAGACGAACAGTGTTCTGTGCTTATCTGATAAGAAAAGGGGCTCTGGAAAATATCTATAACAGCTTTAAAAAAAAATATGAGCTACGAGAAACAGGTAGACCAAGACGAATAATGCTGGACGGTTTAAAGTTGTGACATGGTGGGATGTAATTAATAGATTAAAGGATTGGTCAATTATTTGTCTTCATGTCATGGAATGCCTTGTTTAAGACATCTTCCATCCCCTTTTACTAAGGTACACAAATACTTGAACATATTGACTTCTCTGGTGAATATTGGTTCACTACAAGGTCATACAATTGTTGAAGTGGCAGAATCTGAAACTACACACTATTTTTTTTCTGAGGTTTTTCCAAGTTTTGATTGGATCCCCCCCTCCCCCCCCCCCCTTTTCCCCCCAAAGATGATATTTGGCTGTGATTTCATTAGAGACAATTTTATTTTTTATTGTTTTATTTCTAGATTGTCAATTTGAAAAAGAAGCTTGGAATCTCTGGGGGAGCCAAAGAGGAAGAGCTCATGAAAGCAGACAGCAGTGGGAATGAGGGTGATCGAGACGATCTCAAGCGATGGATTTTAGATGGCAGTGATTCTGACTCTGGTGAAGTAAAGAAGGATGGAATCTCAGAGCAGGACCTCGGACCTCTTGCCAATGTCAGCTTGCTGGATCAGCATAATGTTCTCAAAAAGAAAGCCGAAGGTAAGACATTCTTGCATGAGACATTTCATTATCATTAGTGCATCTTTTTTGTTAACTTAATTTTTAGTCATTTAGCTCACTGGTTATTGCTTTTAAAACGTTTAAAAAAAAAATAATAAAGCTCCTTAAATATAAGGAATAAATATATTGTACATAAGACCTATTCAATTCTTATGTTGAGTGGTAAACAATTTCTTTTTATGAGTTTGTTGTTTTGTTGAATACCTGGATTGGCCAGACCAACTGATGTCTTCCTTATTTTCTATATGAATGATTTCAACTATCACACTAAATAAGTGATTTCCTCATTGTCTGTATGTATCTCTAAACTTTCCCAGTTTCTGTGTTGACCTGTTGACTAGCTGCAACGAGCCAGTACTTTCATCAGTTTCTCTATTTTCCTCTGCCTTTACAATACACAGACAAACAAAACCTACCTCAGTTTATCTGTTAATCCTTTGACTAACTTCAGCAAACAAATTAATGTTTATATCACTTGTATTCCAACAGCCAAAAAAGAGACAGATACAGAGAAAATGCTGAAGGAAGAAGAGAAAATTTTGGAAAGAGTAGCCAGAGAGACAGGTAAGTTTTATGCAGTTGAAAAAATTTGTTGCTTATCCTTTACAGGACGTTGCAAAACCAACCCCAGCGTTTTTTGGCTGTTGTGGTTTTCTAGGCAAATTTATGTCCAGTAGTTTGCTATTGCTTTCTGTTCAGTCAGCTTCTAGATAACACTGTCGAAACCTGAGCAAGGCCTGTAGCTAGGGATCGAACCCGGCATTACAAAGCTTGTTTGCAATAGTCAATGCCATTTTTGTTGTTTTCTTTAATTGCTACATTGTGGTTCTGATATGATGTACTGATCCTTTTGCTGGCTGCCAATATTGAGGATCTCTTGTTTTTGGTTATTAACCCTTTCGCTGCTACGTTCCCGGAAATAGCTGTCTGCCCTGTGCTAAGCAATGTAAAAAAAAAAGTCTCTGCTGTGCGCAATACTTTTCTATCCTCCAAACGCAAGAGATGCGTCGGCGGTGAGGGCTTTATTTTGTACACCCAAAAGATTTTACCCTGGGGAGTTGTGTGGTTGGTCCGAGTGGTGACAAGTCAGAGGCACGATGGTGGCCCACAAACTTGACTAACTGGGGGGGGGGGGGGGGGGGGGGTGGGTGGATTAATGGGAGGAATGTTCCCTGTCCGTATCCCAAAATTTGATTGACGAACCTACCACAGCTGCCACTTTAATCATAGTTATTTGAGGTCACCATGTTATTAAATACCAAAATAATAAAAAATTTAATAATAATACTTGAGTCGTCCGTTGATGAAAAGTAGCAGGAACTGAAAGGAAAATTTACAATAATAATACGCCTTCGGGGGTTGAACACACGACCCTCTGATTCTAAGGCGAACGTGATACCAACTACACTATACTACCGATTGACGTATTTTGCTGTGTGAATGATAATAATGACTGATGTACGCAGACTATCAATAACGTGCATAAGCTTGTAGTCTGTCGCCGCCTGCATGAGCACTGTTGTCTGAGAAATGTTTGAGATTCTCAACAATAGTAAAAATATGTCCGCCGACATTATTTCACGGGAGTTTTTAGCAAACAGTCTTTGCTCAAGTACTCTATTTTGAGTTTCTTTGTTCTAAGCATTAGCAGACAGACAGCCAAAAAAAAAAAAAAATCGTCCGAATCTGTTTCTGTCCATCGGGAAAGACGAGAATTTTTAGTGACTGAACTGTTTGAATTTACAGTAGCTGAAATACAGCCAGAGCTGGAGTCATCACAATTATACACTACTGGTTTCAAATCATCGGTTCATAAAGACAACTGATCAATTTATTGCCGTTTTGATGGCGCTTCATTGTCGCTGCTCTCTGATTCCGACAATGAGGACGTCGGACAGGCAAACAGCTTTTTTTTTGGACACGACGGTTTCAGCAGTCGATATTGATGGCCTAGTCAAATCTTTTTGTTCACTGTCAGAAGTAAACATTTCAAAGTCATCATTGCTATCACTTCTTGACAGAAACTCCATAAATTTTTCATCAACTTTAACAAGTTTTCTTGCCATTTTGTACTAAGTGTAGAATAATACAAAAGCACAAATATATATCAGGGCACAAAATCCACAGATCACCGACCACGCTGTCACGGTAAACAAAGCAACGGGATAACGCAGAATGCAGTAAACACACCTTAAACACACCTAAAAGTACGTGCCAGTGCTTTTAATCATATGTAAATGGGTCAGTTTAATCTAAATATAGTTAATGTATATTGCCCTTCAGCCAATAAAATACGAGGTAACAGAAATCTGTAAGAAAAGTCCAAAAACGGCTTAGGACGTCCATAGCACTGGGGGTCAAGAAAAAAAATAACGTCCAAAGACGGGCGTATCAGCGTACGGGAAATCGGGAAAAGACGTCCATAGCAGCGAAAGGGTTAAATCAAATGAAATAGTTTCCCCACTTAGAGAGAGAGTGTCTTGTGATGCTGTACCATACAGGGCATGCATTAAAAGAGGAAAGTTATGTAGAGCATGAGGTAGACCAAGAACACTGGAAAGATAGCATAAGAAAAACTTTACAACAGTACTGTGTCACTGTGTTTGAGGTGGTCAGATAAACAAGAAGCAGAACATCATGTCTCCCTCACACAGCTGAAGCAGGGAAATGAAGAAGGAAAGTAAAGGACCATTTTCATGCCTTTGGCATATTGAGCAGACAGTGCTTCACCTATATTTAGATAGGTCAGTCGGCATTCATTCAGTGTCAGCAGCATATCAGCTGCCTTTACTTCCCAGGACTTATCTGGTACCTTTCTAAGGCTGCTTCAAATTTGAAGTAAATCTGCCTTTTTCATAGTTTTATAAGTAAGTGATCAACATATAGAAGTTATATTGCCTCTGATCTTGGAGTGTGGACTGGATTCCCAGTCTTCTCAGGTAAAGCAAATAATGATAGGTTTCATGTGCATGTTGCACAGTTTCCTTGTTACTTGGAATTGAAATTGAGGCCTATTCGGCCCCGGAAGCCGAGATATTTTGACCATGTTAAACGTCATTACGGCCTGGAGATAACAATTATGGGGTCCTTGAAAACACATAGGGCTGAAGAATTTGCTAGAGAAAGAGAGAATTCAGACCTTCTGTGATGAGTGCAATGTTGTGCAGAGGACCTGCTGATTGATGGTATGGCTCTGATGACAAAATTAAAAAAGATACCCATAATTCAAGGAGTCATAATAGACATTAGCTAGCATACTTCATAGTCAGCATGGTGATCATGTGGTGTTTTGAGTCTCTCTAATTTGCAAGGTTTTATTTACAACTTGAGCAATGCTCTAAGGTCAAATTCAACTGAAATGGATTCCAGAAAATATTATAAGTCTGCATGGACTCTAGGGGGGACATGGCATCCACTTTGAACCGCTTTTTTGTTCTGGCTTCAAGCTGCCTGTGAAGGCTGGGATTTTTTCGCGTGGACTTCTAGTAATTTCCCCTGCTCTCTGGGTAGGAAGATTGGCTGCCCGTTTGTATTGTTGCATACATAAAAAAAAAATAATTTGGCCATTGGAAATTGAAAAGAGTACCCTAACACCGCTGCCTGGGCAAAATTTGGAGTTTAAAAATCTATCCAAAGTATTTCAGCATCCTTGCCGGTGCTAGGGAGTTTGTGCACTGGGCTGAGATTCTTCACTGCTTCTGAGAGTCAGAAGTAGAACGGAGCACTTATGGGTTACTACTCTTGTGCCATGATGTTGATCCATTGTCTAAACCTAAACCTTCTCAGACAGTCTTTCCCATTATGTTGGCCATGGACCCAAATGGGTCTGTGAAACAAATTTACAGAATTCTGATCTCACAAATTAGAATGCAATCCTCTTTTGTGATTCTACAAAAGTTCTTCAGATATACACATGGATTGTCTGTTTTATATTTTAGATCAGATGTCTTTACATGGTTGGTTGGTTTGTAATAAACCCTGTCAAAGACTGAATTTTAACTCTTAAGCTCACCATAGTGGTGGTCATGTCACCTGGACCCCAATAAAGGCTTGCATTTATCAGAGATTAGTGTACAGACTTTCCTTATGATTTCACACCAAGACACTGTCTCCACTGGGGCTTGTAGGACTGTCCTAAGTCACACCAAGACACGGTCTCCACTGGGGCTTGTAGAACTGTCCTAAGTCACACCAAGACACTGTCTCCACTGGGGCTTGTAGAACTGTCCTAAGTCACACCAAGACACAGTCTCCACTGGGGCTTGTAGAACTGTCCTAAGTCACACCAAGACACTGTCTCCACTGGGGCTTGTAGAACTGTCCTAAGTCACACAAAGACACTGTCTCCACTGGGGCTTGTAGGACTGTCCTAAGTCACACCAAGACACTGTCTCCACTGGGGCTTGTAGAGATGTCCTAAGTCACACCAAGACACTGTCTCCACTGGGGCTTGTAGAACTGTCCTAAGTCACACCAAGACACAGTCTCCACTGGGGCTTGTAAAACTGTCCTAAGTCACACCAAGACACTGTCTCCACTGGGGCTTGTAGAACTGTCCTAAGTCACACAAAGACACTGTCTCCACTGGGGCTTGTAGAACTGTCCTAAGTCACACAAAGACACTGTCTCCACTGGGGCTTGTAGAACTGTCCTAAGTCACACAAAGACACTGTCTCCACTGGGGCTTGTAGAACTGTCCTAAGTCACACCAAGACACTGTCTCCACTGGGGCTTGTAGAACTGTCCTAACTTTCTCGAAGCCTTATAATGTTATATGTACAAGACAAGTACTGAATCTTCACATCTGCTGATATACATAGTAGGATGTAACCAGGTTATGATGCCAAACAGCACAGGAACTGATTAGGATTGTGCCTAGATTGATTATATTTCCTCCACAAGATTTAGAAGTGTCATTGTCATGAGAAGGCAGCCAGATCAATGCTTATGAGACTTTTTATGGCAGAACAACTGGGAGAAGACAAAGAAGGAGGTGAATAAATGGTATAGCAGAAACCTGCACAAATATAAATCAATCCATCACTTAAGCTACCCAAGAAGCGCAAGATAAAACCAGGAAACTGGGTTACAACCTGGTATCGGTGAAACAACAAAAGAAAAAGATTATCATGACATATATCAATGCATTTAACATTATTTGTGAATGTGTATTCAGTTACCAACAGTAGACAGCTAAACTTTTAGAAGGGCAACACATAAGGATTTGCATAGCTAGGCAGTGTCCTTCATTGTTGTTTCCCGTATAATTTCTGGTCCTTCTGATGCTTATTTACATCCTATAGAGCAGTGGTTCTCAACCTTCCTAATGCAGCGACCCTTTAATACAGTTCCCTTGTGGTGACCCCCAAACAATTATTTTCCTTCACAACTTCAGTGAATATGTGTTTTCCTCACCTATAATCTTAGACGACCCCTGTGTGTGGGTCTTTTTACCACACAAAAAAGGGGTCATGACTGGCAGGATGAGAACCGCTGCTATAGAGCCATTTAGGCTCTAGCAGGTATGATAAATTTATATGTGTCTGTTAATTATGTTAGTAATGACTGAATTTTCTAGAGCATAGACTGATTTTCTTGTTGATGATCAAGATTTAGTTTCTTTCTTAAGGTTTAGCATGATTTGTATGAAAATCCTGAAATGTGTATTTTCATTGGGTTTTTTCCTCTCCCTCCATTCAGCTCTCAAGGGTGTGGCTGAGTTGGCCAAAGGCATTGAGTACACAGATCCAATTAAAACAGGGTAAGTTTCTCTGGCTTTACTCTCGTTGTTAATCCTTTGCTGACCAACTTCGACGATCGACGAATTCTCCGGCCATATCCCCTGGTGACCAACTTCGACGATCGTCGAATTAGCAACTTGTAGTCTGCTGACCGACGTCCCTACTGATAGTTTTTTAATTAAGCTGCATCCGGGTATTCTAATTGTTCCAAGATGGCCGTCCTTTTGATTCATATCGATTAGAGTCATTTCAAGCGATTTTTTCAGTGAAATTTGGTTAATTTTTGTGTCAAGTGCGTATACAGCCTTTTCATCATGTCTGATGATGAAACCCAGACCTGTAACAGAGACGATTCTGACACTGCAAGTGATTGTGGTGCTGAAAGCGATGATTCCTGGCTTAGTAGAGATGCACTAGTGGACGATATCGCAACTGAAAGTAGCAACAGCGATGATGGACTTGATGAGGCAGGTGATGTAGGCACTTCTGTTGATAGAAGTGGGCGTGGCACAAGAGACCAGAATATATCTACAGCTGAAAATGTAGTTTGGAAATGGAGAAAGGCTGCTGAAAATGAATTTGTTGAGATTGACAATCTTCCTCCATACCAAGAACAACAAGGTGTTATGTCAGACACGACTGGATTTTTGCTGATTAAATTTTTCAAAATTTTTTTCCCTGATACTGCCATAGATTTGTTGATCACACGTGAAGTCAACAGGTATGGTGAAAATCACCTGTCTCAGTACACTGGAAGTGCCAAGTACAAAAAATTCACTTGGGATAACATTGATGTAGTTGAAATTTCTGCATTTATAGACCTTCACATTGGTATGGGAATGTGCTGTAAACCAGCAGTTTCAGACTACTGGTCTAAGAATTTTTGGCTGAATGAAACAGCATATTCCAGGGCCAAGAGTCAAAACAGATACCAGCTGCTTCACAGAAATCTGCATTTCAACAATAATGATGTCAGAAATGAAAGAGGACAGCCTGGGTATGATCCCTTGTTCAAACTCAGGCCCCTACTAGACATCATATTGCCTACATACAGGGAAAACTACACACCTGGATGTGAGTTATCCATAGATGAATCAATGGTGCGGTTCAAAGGCAGAATATATTTTAAGCAGTATCTGCCAGCAAAGCCTACCAAGTGGGGATTTAAGTTATTTGTGCTAACCGATGCTAAAACTCAGTATTGTTTAAAACTAGAGATTTATACTGGTAAGGCAAATAATGAAGGTTGTGTCGGGACGACTTCCACATATAAAGAATATAAAGGTCATATTCTGTACTGTGACAGTTTTTATTCAAGCCCAGCTTGATTTCAAGAGCTAAAAGAAATACAGATTGGTGCATGTGGCACAGTGTCTGAAAGAAGGAAGCATTTTCCTGAGATGTTAAAGAAAAAGCAGCTAAAACTGAAAAAGGCAGATAATCCTGTGTTTTGTGTAACAGAATATAAAAGCATGTTGGCCATTACCTGGCACGATACCAAGAGAGTTAACCTAATTTCTACTGTTCACTCCAATGATGTCATGGATAACTCAGTTAGAAAAAGGGGAGCTCCTGAGGGCAGAATTATCAACAAGCCTATTCTGGCTGAAAAATACAACAAAAGTATGGGTAGTGTCGATCACTTCGGCCAACTTGCTGCAAACTACCCATACCCACACAGATCCTATAAATGGTACCTGCCATTGTATCATTTTTTAGTGGAAACTGCTCTTGTCAATGGGCATATAAGCTGCAACACTGTCAACTCTACAAATAAGATAACAGCAAAGAAGTTCAGGCAGGATGTCAGTCTTGCTCTTATCGGACCTGCTGTTCTTCTGCACAACGTAATACCTTCAAGACCACAAGTCACAACATCACGACTTACCGAACGCCATTTTATTGAAAAATATGAAAAGCCAAAGTACAAACCAGACTGTAAAGTGTGTAAGGCTGCAGGTAAAAGGAGCCAGACTTGCATGTACTGCCCAGATTGCAATACACCTCTATGCTTGACACCCTGTTTCAAGCTATACCATACAGTTGAGGATTATCAACGTTCCCGACAAAGACTCTTGCAGAGTTCTACAGCTTCAACTTCAGTGAATGAATGAAGTAGCTCAGACTTTAGCTAGAGGTTAGAGGAGTTTTTGTAATCAAACATTCACAAATCCTCATTGTAACATGCCACATAAACACAATACACTCAAGAAAGTAAACATACAATTTTTTTTAGTTTATTCAATTTGTGTTTCATTTTAATGTTGAAATATTTGGTTAATCATTAAAAAAGTACTCAAACAAAGCTTATTTTATTCATTGCCAACCATGTCCCCAACATTTTATTGCATTGAAGTTGAACAAATTCACTTAAAACTTGGAAAAGATGATGGTTTTCAAACATCTCCTGAAATTTCTATAAATAGCCAAATAAATCCAAGATGGCCACCATGATCATGTGACATATTTGCATAACATATTTGTTTTCATGTGTAGTAACCATTCCTAATGGGCCTCCGAAAGTTTCAATACCCTAAGCCTTAAAAATTTTTTTTAATGAATTTAATTAGAAAAGCAGTCATTTTTACAAAAATCTTCAAACACCCTTGGCAATGGGAGACAGTAATCCTCCAGATTGTTGGTCAGCAAAGTGTTAAACTTTAAACCTGACTTTTGTGAACTACTCTGAGTAACATTATAAACAATTATAAATTAGTGCCAGGATGTTAGTTAAATTAAGTAGGAGTACTTTACCACAGGTCACAACTGTGACCAAGATCTTGTAATACGGGAGTCCTGAAAAGAACAAACATTTTTGCACGTGTCACACATACACACAAATTATTTTTAATTGATTTGTGGACACTCCCCCAATACCATGCAGGATCAGTATAAATAGATGCAGCATAATATTTAATGGCTTACACCTCTTTGAACCTTTATAAAATTATTGCCTGACATTTTCTTAACCTCATGATCCGGTCACCTGATAGCCCTATGACTAGTGGAGAAAATGCGATTTAAGAATTTTTAAAAATAATACAATTTTTTTTCCCCACGAGTACACATTTCTAAATGCTATTTTTAGTAAATGCAACCATTCCTGGTTCTGTTAACTTTACGCTGGTGCAAACGGTATCAGCTTTGTTAGGCTTCTCATAAACAGGCCCCTATAGCAAGCCGGGTCCTTGCAGTTGGAATGTCAAACGTATGCTTGTTCCTAGAACTGGTTCTTTTTGGGTCCAGCAAGTCTGCTTGTTCATTGCCTGGCATCCTGCATGTTTTGGGTAATGAGGATAGTTGTGTGTCTTTTACTGGATGTTGCAAACTAACTCCAGCACTTATTAGCTGTTTGTGGGTTTACTAGGCAGTTTTACATTTATTGGTTTGCTATTGCTTCTGAATGATTTAGCACAGGTACTGTAGTCAGCTAGTCAAATTAATGCAAAGTGATCTGCTTTCAGATCTCTTGCAGCTCAGTCAAACACTGGTATGTGAGAATTTTTAAACTGTGTCCATAACCTTCAAGACACATCTGCTGGCCTGGACATTTGATAGGTTTCAGCCAATGACTAAAATAAATGAGGTTTTACAGCTGATGTCATTGTTGATGTAGCACAGCACTCTTCTTTGTGTACGTTGATGTCACACCCAGCTTCATCTTTAGTTTTGCTGTAGGAGGAGTCAGTTACAAGATCATAGATGAGGAGAAAGATGGTCGTGTCGATAGTGGTGTTGATGATAGGGTCTTGCTAGCTTTGTGCTTCTCATGTCACTGATGATTGACCTAGGATCTCTCTTCTGCATAAAGAGAGTATGTCTGCAGTAAATATTCTGTTCTCTATGTTACCTGTCTACATGGACAAAGTTCTAAGTCCCCTGCGTGGTACTAAAGAGTACAAATGTATTTTCTTCACCATGATGTCTGCAGTACAAATTCTGTTCTCTATGTTACCTGGCTACATGGACAAAGTTCTAAGTCCCCTGCGTGGTACTTAAGAGTACAAATGTATTTTCTTCAGCATGATATCTGCAGTACAAATTCTGTTCTCTATGTTACCTGTCTACATGGACAAAGTTCTAAGTCCCCTGCTTGGTACTAAAGAGTGACAATTAATTTTCTCCACCATAATGTACTAGTGTAATTTTTCTTTCCCCAGCTGGAGAGCTCCCAAATTCATTCAGGAACAGTCTCCTGCTAAATGGGAGAAAATACGCAAGAAGCACCACATTCTTGTAGAGGGAGAAGACTTGCCACCACCAATTAGAACATTCCGATCAATGAAGTTTCCTCAGCCCATCCTCGATGTGTTAACGAAGAAAGGAATTTTGGAACCCACGCCTATACAAATACAAGGGATCCCTACAGTGTATGTATATGTGTTTATAATAGTTGGTTGTTGGAGTGTGGACACAAATTAATCTTGAGTGTGGGGCCTTAAGTCTAGATTAAGTGCAGTAATAATAATAATAATAATTATTATTATTATCATGGGCTGAAAGGCAAATAAATATAATAATAAATTTGAAACAATATAAAATGCATGAACAAATCCTCTATACATGGTTGGGAGTGTTCCAACCTCAAATTTCTGGGGTGGATTTTCAGGGCGTCCAGTTCCTATAAAATATAAAAAAAATTCATGGGAATGGGGAGTGCTCAGCCCCTCCGTACAAATATTTATTGGAGGAGGTGGGGGTGGTGGCTAGGGTGCTGAGTCTCCAGGTTCTGCTACCCCCACCTCACCCCAGGTTAGTTGGTTTTGAATCCTCACCAAATACAGTTTGAACTCTAAGGCTAATGCACTGGGGTTCAGGTCAAATAAGATTTGCTTGGCTGGCCAGTTTTGGCCCACAGGCCATAGTATGATAGTTTGCCCACCCCTAGTTTAAATGTTTATTTCTTTTTCTTCACCTTCACTTTTACTGCTTTGGATGTTGAGGGAGATATACTGTATTAAATCTTGTTCTGATCACCTCGACCATGGATAAAATGTACTGTTGTAGAGTTTCTCTGATGTATCTTCTCTGATGTATCTTTCCATCTTGTTCTTGGTCTGCTTTTGCTCCTCTTCTCTTTTGATGTATGCCTTTTTCAGTAAGGCATTGAAATCTGTTCTCTGTAAGTAGGCAGACCATTTTATTTCCTTCTTTGAACAAGATCCGACACTTAAGAAATCAGACTAATTCCATAAAAATTAAAATAATCAATAGTTGAAGATATAACCTGTATTTTATTCAAAGCAAGCCCCTTGTGCATTGATACAGTGTGTAGCACGATCTTACAAACACTGGAACGACCTCTAGTTCTGTTTCTACGGCCCTTAAAGTCGATGTTACAGCCCTTTTGATGTCATCAATATCGTCAGAGAATCGTCCTTTTAATGGTAACTTTAATTTTGGGAATAGAAAATAATCACAGGGAGACAAATCTGGGGAAGAGGGTGGATGGTTGAGAACACACACTTGTTTTGGGACCACAAATTCCTGTTTTGATGATGTCTCGTGGATACTCAACCCGCTGATGTTTTTGGTCATCGGATAACGAATGCGGTACAGACCTGCAAGCAATTTTTTCTTGCCAAAATCTTGCACTAAAATTTTAGGAAGGGTCACTCTATCAACATCAGATTCATCTGCCATCATTGTGACAGTAAAACAATATCTTCTTTTATCCATTCTGTGACTTTTGCAATGAGTTCATACTTACAAACAGAAATTGGGTGTTCAGGCCTAGTTGCATTAGTAATCATTTCTACACCACTTTTGAATCATGAATACCACCTGAAAATATGTACACCAGATAAAGTATTATCCCCATATACTTTTCGCATCAATTCAACTGTCTCACCGGCCCTTTTTCTGAGTTTTAAACAGAATTTAATGTTAGCTTTTTGCTCTATGCTAGTTTCGTAACAATGCATCTCTAACTAGGTCAGTAAAATGGCAGCTTGTTTGTCGTCTGCTTATCAGGCGGCGATGCAAAGTTGCCCGATCATAGATTAAGGTTGCCTCTTTGGATTCCATGCATTGCTTCATATGTGGGACTTTCGTCTTGGCTGTAATAAAATCAGTCTTATTACTTAATTGTCGGACCTTTAAGTAGTTAATATTGGTTCTCTGCCAACTTTTTCTCTTTATGACTTCATTACTACTTTTCTTATCTGGTTATGTTTATTTATACCTTTTTTGTTGCCATAAATTTGTGCAGGCTGAGCGGCCGAGACATGATAGGAATTGCCTTTACTGGATCAGGAAAGACTCTGGTGTTCACACTTCCAATTGTCATGTTCTGTTTGGAACAAGAAAAGAAACTGCCATTTATGAAGAGAGAAGGACCATATGGACTCATCATTTGTCCATCTGTAAGTGTGCTGTTGGTTGTTCTGTCATTGGTTATACATTATAATTGTCCTCAATACATGGCAAGATATTAGGCACATGCTGGGGAGAAGCAAACAGAGAATCACCCAGCAGGCACTTACATGGAAAACAATTGGATTTAGGTAACAGGAACGTTTTAAAAAAGCTCGAAATAAACGTTTATGAGAGAGGTCAAAGGTGCTAGACTGGCTTCGGTCAATTATATCAAAACAGCTGCACAGGATAGAACTAAAAGGCAGAATAAATTGCAGGCCCTCTGAGATGTAAAACAGCACAACAGGGTGATGATGATGAAGCTCAGTGTTTAACTTACGAGTAAAAGTAAGAAGTAAAGGAGCATGTTCCACATATTCAGGCGTAATGGGCATTTAGGGCTAGCCCTGTATTTTAGACCAATTAGCACTGGGTGTGTGGTGTGGTCAGCATCACGCTGGCTGTCTTTGCTTCCCAGGACTGTCTCCGGTACCCACTCAAGGTTGGGTGGACCAAAGAGCTAATGTAATTATTAAAGAAAAAACTCTGGCTTTATCAGGACCCGAACACACAACCTGATCTGCAGACGAGCGTCTAGCTGCTGCACAGTGGCGGCTTAATTTATGAGAGGGCTGCAAATCAAAATGTTAAAAGTGTGATAGAAATTACAATAACATGCAATGGTTTATAACCTGTCAGTATTGCTTATTAAGGATGTCAAGAGTGTTAAGCACAGGACATGGCAGTTTACATGTCACTTTAATGACAGTGTAAAGATGGCTGCGCCAGTTTTGACAATCACCAAAGAGTAAACTGCATTCTGTTATCCATTTTTTAAATCAGTGATGGGGTAAAATCGATATAAATTTATTGACAAATGAAGGTCCAGATGCATGCCTGTTAGCCCAGCAAATGTATGAGTAGAGTGGGAAGTTTCAAAACAACGTGACTTCTGTTGCGGACTGTTCACGTCTGGATCAGGCACACAGAGTAGTGACCCTAGAGTTGATTGTAGCCATTGAAGACCTTGTACTGGAAATCCACTGATTGACTGTGACATTGCCTCACATCTTGACATTACTTAAGGTTCAGCACACCACAGCGTCCATAATGAGCTCAGTACTGCAAGGTGGGTGCCATTGCAGTTTATTACATAATCGAAACAATGCACATTGATGCATGTAACCTTTGCAGTGCTTTGAAGCAGAATGTGATGGTTTCCTGTTAAGTATTGTTACTGGAGATGAAACCTGGGTTCACTACCATGAGCTGGAAATAAAGAGAGCAAACAAGGAAGGGTGCCAACCCCTCCCCCCCTCCCACCCCCACCACCCCCTTCACCGAAACCAAAGAAATTTCACACACAGCCATCTGCAAGGAAGATTATACTGACACTCTTTTGGGATGAACAAGGCGTTATTTGAAAGCACTTGCTTGCCAAGAGAGAAAACTATCACCAGTGATACATATGTAGATCCTCTCAGTAACCATCTTTGACCCCCAGTCAGATCCAAACGATGTGGACTTCTAAGTAAAGGGGTCCTTTTACAGCATAACAGACTTTGACATAACAGACAAATTTTTAGTGTCTTTGGTTTCATGAATGTTAATGTATGAGAGAAATGTTTATATATTATGTTTCAAATTTGGTCTGCTTTTTTTTACCTTTTTTTAGCGTGAGTTGGCAAAACAGACTTTTGACATAATTAAACTATTTGGTGACAGCATGGCTAACGCCGGTTTTCCCACTTTACGTCCTGTTTTGTGTATTGGAGGCATGCCTGTCAAGGAACAGATGGACGTCATCAACAGGTGAGGTGGAACTGAGAATATCAAGCTGATAAATTATAAATGTTTCTTGTGTGTTACTGTAGCCTAATGAGTGGCTGGCCAGGTCATAAGAGCTATGGACTGTTGGGCAGCAGACCCGAGTTTGATCCTCGGTAAAGTATATGGATTTTATTTTTCAGGATTTTTAAGCGGGCAAACCATTTTGTTTGCTGTCTTTGCATGTGAATTTGAATTATTTCTCTGCAACTTTTTCTCTTATTACTACATTCCTCATTTGATCTCTTCTGGTCACTCCTGCACCTTTCTCAGAAATATCGTTTCCATGATCACTGATTTTCTTTTCTGGTTATGTTTTCTCTTCTTCACTGGCTGTAAACTCTGCTGAAACATTTTGCTTGTTCATCTATTTCTGCACTTTAGGTGTTGCTCCAAAATTTAAGTTTTCGCATGCACATCCATTTTACAGATCTTGCTTAGGTGTATGCAGATTGTTGGTTTCTCACCACTCAGGCAGATGTACTCTGACTTAAAAGGAAAAACACTTAATTAGTCGACTTTTATGACATTCTTGTTAGGGAGGCAGCTGAAAACGATAACAGTCTTAACCTGCACAGTCTAGAGCGACTGAACTAGCTATGCGACCTTTATTAAATCCTCATACTCATGACCTCATGTTATACCTTCCAGAAATGGTAAAGACGCACAGTTGATATGGCCCATAATGGAAACAAATAATTGGTGACGTGGCAGTCTGTCATGCATGTGTGAGAGGCAACTAATGATGGGTTGATATGTGACTGGCCGCCTCATCCCATAGAAAACTTCAGCTGCAAACTCTAATCATTCATGAGCAGGTTTACTTCTTCTTCTTTATTCACTCTTAAAGGTATGGTAATAGTTTACAGCTAGGCTGTGATATCCATGGCTTTCAGCCTAATACATCTGATTTCAGCAAATCCTTAATTAGTTGCCTTCTACAACATGCTTGTTAAGTAACAGTGGGTTTACCCCCCTCCTCCTTGTCAACCCTTCCCCAAATGTGATTTCTAAGGCTTTCATCCCAATACATCTGATTTCAGCAAATTGTAACCATTGCTTATGTCTACACAACTGGGTAGTGGAAGGTTGGATGAGAGCTGATTGAGGATGGTGATGATTCCTCTGCTGCGAAATGGCAGCCCTAAATGCAACTGGAAGTGGCAGAAAAACTATTAAACATTAGCTGTACCAATCCAACATTTGCAAAGGAGCGACAACTATTTTATCCCATTCAAACGCGATAGGACAGATTATTGAAATGGCAAGTTCAAACTGACTTCTGCTTTCTTTAAATTCATTTACATTGATTTCTGATGGTATGTAGGTAGAAGGAAATGATTTCTGATGGTATGTAGGCAGAAGGAAATGATTTCTGATGGTATGTCAGCAGAAGGAAAGGATTTCTGATAGTATGTAGGCAGAAGGAAATGATTTTTGATGGTATGTAAGCAGAAGGAAAGGATTTCTGATGGTATGTAGGCAGAAGGAAATGATTTCTGATGGTATGCAGGCAGAAGGAAATGATTTCTGATGGTATGCAGGCAGAAGGAAATGATTTCTGATGGTATGTAGGCAGAAGGAAATGATTTCTGGTGGTATGCAGGCAGAAGGAAATGATTTCTGATGGCATGCAGGCAGAAGGAAAGGATTTCTGAGGGTATGCAGGCAGAAGGAAATGATTTCTGATGGTATGTAGGCAGAAGGAAATGATTTCTGGTGGTATGTAGGCAGAAGGAAATGATTTCTGATGGCGTGCAGGCAGAAGGAAATGATTTCTGATGGCATGCAGGCAGAAGGAAAGGATTTCTGAGGGTATGCAGGCAGAAGGAAATGATTTCTGATGGTATGTAGGCAGAAGGAAATGATTTCTGGTGGTATGTAGGCAGAAGGAAATGATTTCTGATGGCGTGCAGGCAGAAGGAAAGGATTTCTGAGGGTATGCAGGCAGAAGGAAATGAATTCTGATGGTATGTGGGCAGAAGGAAATGATTTCTGATGGTATGTAGGCAGAAGGAAATGATTTCTGGTGGTATGTAGGCGGAAGAAAATGAAGATAAGGCCACTTTAATAAAGAAAAATACCTTCCCAGAGATAGAACCCCTGGATTTGGATGCAGCCTGTGTAGAGAAAGTGAACCTTGCTCAGATGTGTCCCAAATTTGGATGTACTGCTGTCTAAAGTGCATAATATGGAGGGATGCACTTCTCTTGTGAGAAAAGACGCAGAAGTCCTGAAGTACACGTGGTGATTAACCAGGACAAGGACTCATAGTGGGCAAGACCTGCCAGCACCAATGCTTCATCCTAGAAACAGGTTCTTAACTTCTCATCTGAGATAGGATTGACAATTCTTTCAAAGTTACTGGTACCATCAGTATTGGAACTCTGCGCTGGTTGCTGAAGATGAGGACAGAGCACCCATGGGAATTCCCCTAGTGCTGTGATGTCGATATTTGACTCAACTCAACTCATTCCTCCAAAGTTGAAGTGCATCTACCTGAGAGACAAGAAACTAATGTTATCATTGCACCCACACAAAAACCAGATCCTGAAAACTAAAGTCTTGGAACAGGATCAAAGTTCAGAAGTGGACTTTCTGCCAGAGTTTAAAACCAGCGAACACTAATAATAAGAAGAGTGCAAGACAAATAATAATAATGTTAATGCTGACAAAGAAGTTCATAAGTGAAATCAAGAAGAAAAAAAAGAAAATAAACTTTCTATTATTGTATTGCAGGCATGAACATGATATGCATTTATACATATTTGTAACTTGGCTTTTATTGATCCTATAACATGACAGAGGCACACACATAATGGTGGCCACTCCAGGGAGACTAATGGACATGCTGGACAAGAAGATGGTGACCCTTGACATCTGCAGATACTTGTGTATGGACGAGGCTGATCGTATGATCGACATGGGGTTTGAGGAGGATGTCAGGACCATATTTTCTTACTTTAAGGTATTGATGACATCTGTTTTCTTCAGTTTTGCTTGAAACTTTTTCAGTAGCTTAAAACTCACCCTACATTTATTAGGTCCTGTTTCTGCATGTGTGGTTCCGGGTGAAAAAGTATTGACCCACTGACTCCTTAAGAAGCACTTTTTAATGGGTAACTAATTAACTGTTTGCTGAAATCAGATGTAATGGGCCAAAAGGCACAGATATTACAGACTAGCTGTAAACCACAACACAGTGTGCTAACTGCCCTTTAAAGAGTGAACACAGAATATAAAGAATTAGGTTCAATTTCCATGTCTGTAGGTATATTCCACTCAATGAGCATCTTAACAGAATACAGCCACATCACTCTCCAGAGTGCCAGCTATCTAACTATCTCTAGTAAACTGTTGACCATCATCTCTTTGAGTGCCCAGAATTCAGCAAGACTAGAAAGAATGCTACTCCCTCTGAGACCAGGCAAGCGAAACACCTTGTACAGAGGAAAAGGACAGATTATGAAAACATGTAAATCCCACTACATGGCACTGGGCTAAAGGGTGAAAGCTCATGTGCCCCTGGATCGGTAACAATAACAATGTCTATAGGTGCATTTGGCTATTGGTGCCAGTCCCATATATTTATAGACCAATCAATGTTACCTTGAGTCGTTATCTTGCCAGCCTCCTCACCCTCTCGTCCTGGGAACAGTACAAAAATTAGAATTCCACAAAATAGCCATTACAATTTGTTCTCTCGAAAATATATAAAGATATATTTAGGGACTGATCAGTAAACATAAACAGGATGAAGTATTCAATGGAATACATTCTCCAGGGACTAAAAAATATATGTATTGGGTGACCACTGTTGCTGGTGCTTACAATGAAAAGTGATGTCAAATTGGCTTTAAAAAATCTATTATGGCTCAGAGAACTCCATCTCCCCCATTATTACTATTTTTAATTAATGAATTCAAATTCCAACCTCCCAGTGTGGGTTCCTGGGTCTTATTAGAGGGTCAACAAGAATAGACCCACTGCCTACCCAAAAGCATGTCGTATGAGTCAACTAATTGGGAGCTTCTTTTGAAGTCAGAGTGCATCTGCCTGAGAGGCAAGGAACCAGCAGTCTGCATACAAATGAGTCAGATCTGTAAAACAGATGCACACGTAACACTCCAGTTTTTGAACAGGACTGCAGTCCAGAAATGGATGAACAACTAGAACTTTCTGCCAAAGTTTACAGCTTGTGAACGCGAAGAAAAAGAAGAAGAATATCCCAACTTCCTAAATGTTTGCACAGTGTGAAACCAGCCAGTAACATTTACTATGCATCTCCTAACAGGTCTCTGTAAACAAGTGGGAAAAGTAACATTTGCAGGAAAGTGTACCCTAACCGGAAGTGTCTGTTTTGCAAGTCTCTGAGCATAAGGGTTAACTTCCAAGAAAGTTTCCTGATAACCATTTAGGCTTTGTTGAACTGCAAACCAGAGTTAATTTCAGAAAGTTGCCTGGTTGAAGATTCTAACCTATGACTACTTAAAGAGCAGACAAGAGTCCTAGCTACTGTACTGTAGCTGCACCATACTGACTGTCATATGCTGATTAATTCTTGTTTATGGTCTACAGTTCTGTACTTCTGTCCTGTTCTTTTCTTATACTATTACATGCTGTTTCAGTTGTCACTTTCCATTGTTATGTCCCTTAGTTGTTTTATCGGCTACAGAAAGTCATAGTGAGAAACATGGCCTTTGATTTACATAATCAAAAGACTGCATAATTAACAAATAGCAGCTGTCATATTAGTTGGTGAAACATCACACTGGCTTATTGTGCAAATGGGATTTGCTACCTAATGATAATGATGATACATAGTGAAAATAAAATGTTTTTAAAATAAATTTTAATGTTGTTTAACAACTCTGATTTAGGCTCAAAGGCAGACTTTGCTGTTTTCTGCAACTATGCCTAAAAAGATACAGAACTTTGCCCGCAGTGCCCTGGTAAAGCCAGTCACTGTGAATGTGGGACGTGCAGGTGCTGCCAGTTTGGACATAGTTCAAGAGGTTGAATATGTGAAGCAAGAAGCAAAGATGGTTTATATCCTGCAGTGTTTGAGAAAGACAGCTCCTCCTGTGAGTAACTGTGCATTTACGGGATTTAAATATTTATGTTTTAGGTTTCAGTCATCATCCTGCCATTATGTCCCCCATGAATTATAGGCAGGAACTGCTGCTCCCTGTTGGATTTTCCGGGGCTGTAGTATTCAGCTGTGCCCATGTTGTTCCAGTCAATCTCTTTGGTTTAACAAACAAATATATTATGGTACTTCTTAAAGTTCTTTTTTTTTTCTTGTAGGTTTAATTACATTTTTTTTTACCTGACTGCTTGGTTGTTTTGTTCTGAGTGAAGATCTTCTAAAGCAGTTCATCTTTAGTGATCCATGTTTCTTATTTGTCTATTCTGACATGGGCCACAATTGAAACACTACACTTGAGATCTTCACAACTGCTGTATAGTTTTTGTTGTTGATAGATCGCTTTTCTGATGCTTATTTTCTCTTTCTCTTACGGGCAAAATATTAACAATCTCTCAAGACATCCTAGAGCAGAGGTTTCCAAGCTGTGTGTCATGATACATTAGTGTGTCGACTTCATTGTGAAGGTACAGTCTGTGGCAACAGCGGTAGCCTTGCGGTCCTAATTCCTGAGGCTAATGAACCCTTTGTCTACACTGCCCTAAAACATGGTACATAGACACAGTAGTAACGGTGACTTAGTGTTCTACATAATGATAGCCAGTTCACAAAACATTCTGTATTTGTCTCTTACAACATGCAAGTTAGCTTAGTGAAAACATAATGAACACAGCATAAAATGTGATTAGGAAGCCCAACTAAGAAGAAGGAAAGGCCAAATTTAGGAAGATTTGTAAACTGATGCATGATGAAATTGCTAAATTGATGCATAATAAAAAAAATTTATTGATGCATGATGAAATTGGTAAAAGGGCCCTTTAGGAGCTAGTACACAGTGCGGAGGCGCAGATAGATCATTACGGTCTAAGGAGAATGGCGCTGCAAGGAGTTACCAGGGGATCTGGTCGACACTCAGGGGAAGGATGAGACAGATATACAATCAGACAGTTACTGGTACCATCAGAACTGGAACTCTTTGCTTGCTGCTGAAGATGGGGGACTGAGCAATTTATGGGAGTGTATCGAGTGCTGTGATGTCAATTCCTAATTCAACATTGAAATTGGGAAATATGGTACATGATAAAATTGGTAAATAGGTGCATGATAAAAGTGGTAAATTGATACATGATAAAATTGGTAAACTGATACAGGATAAAATTTGTAAATTAGTGCAATATAAAATTAGTAACTTGATGTATGATAAAATTGGTAAATTGATACATGCTGATACTGGTAAATTGGTGCATCACAGGCTAGATGTTATCAAGGCCCATTTGAAGCAAGTGAACAGTGCAGATCATCAAGGTCTTAAGAGAATGGGGCAAATAGGACTGACCAGAGGATCTAGAAAATATGAACATTTTCGGTGCAAAACTCCAAACTCTTATCTCTTGTAATGTCCATGTGCAGGTGCTGATATTTGCTGAGAAGAAGCAGGACGTGGATGCTATTCATGAGTACTTGCTGCTCAAGGGAGTCGAGGCGGTGGCTATACATGGAGGAAAAGGTATGTCTCATCACTGGTGATCATTAGTTAATCTTGCAAAAGCAGACTGGGCTTCCAGGTTGACCCAGCCTGAGAGGAGTACTAGGAAATGTTCTGAGGAATAAAGGCAGTCGGTATTATATTGATCACATTTCCCATCATCTAATTGGTTGAACAATTTGGAGTTAGAACTTACCTGTGAAAGCAAAATTGTAACTTTATAGTTTCATTCATCATCATCCTGTTATGCCATTATATATCACATAAAACTTGCAGTCGTTTCCTGCATTCTTTTCTATCCTGTGCAGTCTCTTTAATACCTTGGATGAAATCCCATCCAGCACCTTTGGCCTCTGTCCTCAGTGTTCATTTTAGGGTTTCTCTGTGATGTCTTCACTTCTTTAAACCCCTTATTTTAAATTTTAGTGCCTGTTTGATGATTCTCTGCTCGTTTCTTCTCAGGATGTGTCCAGTATAGCCCCATCTTCTTTGTCTTATAACTTTGTTACCAGTGGTTGCCTAGACATTTCTCTTAATTGTTCACCTCTCTTGAATTCAACACCCGTTTATGTTTAACCCTTTGGAGACAGAACTTTATTTGGAGATTCAGTGCCAAAAAGATGGAACAATGCAGTGGGGATTAGCTTAATTGCAACACAAATTACAAAAAATAAAATACGTAATCAAAATAATTAAACTTTATATATTCTTGTAAGAAATTGAATGAGCTCAAACAATAATTATGATTCAAAGTAAAATCTCGACATTTATTCAAATTAACTATACTAATTTGCATAATTTATGCATGTATTTTTTTTTTACTTGGGGAATAAACGTGACTAACCTGAAATATGTGGGTGCATTTTTTTTTCATTGATGAAGCATGAATAAGTACTAACACTTATGTTTTGGGAAGCAAGGCCCCTGGAGGCCCTTCAGACACCTCTGGCACACGGTTCTACTCCTTTTTCAGTTACTACACATCCAAGTATTTTTAACCTTTTTGGGTACATTGGACATACCAGCTGCTGTTGCAGCTTCTAAACTTTTTTTTAGCATCCATGTGTTCCTTAATAAGTGTTTCAGTGATAAATGTTGACTCAGTACCTATTTCTGATATTTTCCTGTTAATGTTCTTTGTAAATAATGAAGGCATTGATGAGCGTACATGACACATAATTGAATCTGACCTACTTCCAGTACTTGAAGTTCTTCTTTCATCCAGATAAAAATACAACAATACACCATCATATCTTCTTCTTCTTCTTTGCGTTCACCAGCTGTACACTCTGGCGGAAAGTTCTGGTTGTTCGTCCACTTCTGAACTGCAGCCCTGCTCCAGAACCTGCATGTGCATCAGTTTTACAGATCTGATTCACTTCAGTGCAAGCTGTTGGTTCCTTGCCTCTCAGGCAGGCACACTCCGACTTCAAAGGAAGCTCCCCAATTAGTCGACTCTTACGACATGCTTTTGTTTAGGCAGTGGGTCGATTCTTGTTTTTCCCACAATGGGGCCCCGGAACCCACACGGGGGACATCATCATATCTGTGTAATCAACCCCAGCCATATATTTATTATAGTCCAAAACAGTCAATGTTTTTTTTTTCTTCCTTGCAGTCTGTTTTGCATCTTTGCTTTGTGGTGTATGCTCCTTTGCCAAATCGGAACGTCTCCTGTATCTGCTTTCTTTATCGTCGATATTAGCAAAACATAGTTTTCTTTGTGTAGGTACAAGGATTACAATCCGTATGTCGGGTTATCCCCTAAGCCCTGTGCACCCAACAAGGCAAACGGATCGTGGCGGGACAACACCTTACTGACTGGGGGCTGCCCAGCTGAGGCGGGCGGTAGCTGTCCAATGAGACTACAATGGTCTCTCCCACCGTCGGAAACAACCCCTGGCGCCTAGCTCTACGCCAATTGAGCAAAGGCTTATAACCGGTGACTGCTGTTTCCCGTGTTGTGTCGAAACTGTTTAGCATCGCTGGAGTGACCTCTCCAGGGCACAGGCCAGGGCGTTTTGATTTGGAGTACAGACTGTTGCCCAGGCAGCAAGTACCCCCTCTCTACGTTGCCGGTGATACCAAGGGAAAGGCAAAAACCAGTACAACTTGGCACCGAGGACGTTGCAGGAATTGCCGGAATAGCACTGTATACAATGCTAAACCGCCTTAGTAGGGATTCCAGCTCGGATTTTTCCTCAGGGTTTACTCCCGGAGCTTTTTCCCAAAAATGGGTATGGCCACAAGGCAGTGGAGGTGTGTAGTCAGAGTTTACCTTCTCCTAGATGAGCTGCACTCCCGTGCTGGCGAGCCTCATCTGTCCGTGGTTTGAAATCAGAGTTTTCCTTCTCCTAGATGAGCTGCACTCCCGTACTGACGAGCCTCATCTACCCGAAGCATCTGGTTAAAGCGCCAGAGACCCGCTTTCTCTCCTTCTCCTGTTAGTTTAAACATCTCCGCCACGAGAAGGCCAGGAGTTGGACTGTTTCTGTCAGAGGCTTTGAGAGACGCATGCCATATATGTATATATATATATGTGTGTTTGTGTGTGTGTGTGTGTGTAATATATATATATATATATATATATATATATATATATATATATATATATATATATATATATATATATATATATATATATATATATATATATATATATAGCTTAGAGCGCTCCAGAATTTCTCCACTGTGATGTCCTTTGTAAGCTATCAAAAGCCTTCTTAACGTTGATAAAATTCTAAAAAATGGGTTGTTTTTCAACAAATACCTCTAAAATAAGTCTCAGGGTAATTATCTGATCTAAGCAGCTTCTTCCAGGTCAAAAACCTGCTATTTCCTCTCTCAGGATTTTGTCCACTACCCCTTTCATTCTGCTAAGATTTATTTTACACAAGGTCTTGGACATTACAAATAACAGAATAATTCCTCTCCAGTTATTACAGTCAGTAAGATTACCTTTCTTTGGAATTTTATCCAACCCTCCTCCTTTCTCATCTAGGCTTGGGACCGGTGATAGTTTCATTAGCTGAATACAAAAGCTTATACATGCATGGAGAAATCCATGACTGACTCTGTCACCGCTGATGAATAAATTACAAGTTAGCATAACTTCCACATTTACTAATTTTTGTTTTTAAATTGTTTGGAGTCACCATATGTAGCACTGGTAGCATGGATGGTGATGAACTCTTCTTAGTCACAGTGCCTTTTTTCAGTTACAATTTTTTCACCACGCCGTAACATAAGTAAAAGTATGACAATTCGTATGTAAGAGATCAAAACATATAAAACTCATGTACCTTCGAATATTTCGCTGGGCCCCTGTGAAGAGATTGCGGCTCCCGGGGCGCTGTGGCACACAGTTTGGGAATCACTGTTTTATGGGATATTTCTTAATTTGTGGATAATATACTTGAATTAAAATTTAACGATAATACTCATATAGGCCAACAATGTTTCTTTATATATACTGGATTACTAATAGTGTTTTGAAACTACATAATCCATTTATATCTTTTGTCCATAGATCAGGAAGAGCGAATTCGATCAGTGGAGCAGTTCAAGAAAGGAGAGAAAGATGTGTTGGTAGCAACAGATGTGGCCAGCAAAGGATTGGACTTTGAAGGAATCCAGCATGTGATATGTTATGATATGCCCGAGGATATTGAAAACTATGGTATGGATTATATTTTACATTATGTCTATCATTATAAAAATATATCACTGAATCTGTATTTAATAATGTATCTGAAGTGGAAGTATTGTTTCAGTCATTAGAAATATACTTATCATTATGTCGAAAAACATAGGTGCACACATGGGTACACATTTATAATGACCAGTGTATTTCTAACCACAAAATGCACATATATTCATTTGTGTGCATCACATACAAATATACATAAATGTTTTATTCAACAATTGGCATAATAAAGTACATCACAAAGGTTTCTTTTAAGAGCCGTACGAAGGGTTACAGTGAGAAAAATTGGTTTCGCAGAAGACAACAAACACGGTGTATTTACTGAGAACATTCTATAGTAAAATAAAGGACCCTTTTCCACGCCTTCAGGCATATTAGGCATATAGGGCTGGACCTATAATTATTAGACCAAATGACATTTGGTTAGTGATGTGGTCAGTATCTCACCGGCCACCTTTACTTCCCAGGACTGTACCTGGTACCCACTCCAGGTTGGGTTGGCCTGGGGGGCAAGGCCATTTTTTTTAAACGCCCGGCTCTGTCAGGACCTGAGCCCATGACCTTCCGGTCCACAGGCAAGGGTCTAGCCGCTAGACCACTGGGGCTCACGAACAATCTATAGAGGCAAGGGTCTAGCCGTTAGACCACTGGGGCTCCCGAACATTCTATAGAGGCGAGGGTCTGGCCGCTAGACCACTGGGGCTCACGAACATTCTATAGAGGCAAGGGTCTGGCCGCTAGACCACTGGGGCTCACGAACATTCTATAGAGGCAAGGGTCTAGCCGTTAGACCACTGGGGCTCACGAACATTCTATAGAGGCAAGGGTCTGGCCGCTAGACCACTGGGGCTCACGAACATTCTAGCTAAACTTTTTACAATAAAATAAGATGGCCTGAAAAAAAAACAATTCTTTTGAATCTCCAAATCATTGAGAGTTACCTTAGAATTAAGAATACACATCGACAGCAATGAAAGTTAACAAGAATAGGACTTTTTTTTTTCCATACCCCAACGATTTATGTGAGGGCGGTTGCATATTTGGGGATTAAGTGACACATGATGGACCATGAGGACATCAGTGTTCATTTTGAAGCAGAGAAGTTGCCACCTTGAATGCATCACCTTGTTTGAAAGTGGGACTCGCTGTGGTGTAGCAGCTAGACGCTAGCCTGCGGATCTGAAGATCGTGGGTTCAGTTTCTAGCAGAGCTGGACTTTAGAAAAAAAATGTCCTTGGCTTCCACATCACACCAGCTGTACATGGTAACCTAGGAAGTAAAGATGACCGTCATGATGTTGACCACGTCATCAGAACGCTAATTGGTCCATAAATTATAGGTCTAGTCCTGTTTGCCCAATAAGTCTGAAGGTTTAAAAAAGGTCATATACTCATTTACTTTACTCGTTTACAATTATTTTTAAATAGCTTTTACAAGTTTGTGGATAAATGAATTGTATGTTTCTTACAGGGCATTGCAGAACCAAACCTAGCAGTTTTTGGCTGTTTGGTTTTACTTAGTAATTTTATGATCTGTAGTTTGCTTTTGCTTCTGAGCAGTTGGCCCTCGAATCCACTGTGGAAATCAACACACTGTGGTCTGCTCTTGAATCACCTGCAGCTGGCATCAAATTATGAAGCACGCTCACAGCTCATATGTCACAGACGCTGAGCATCTAACTGTGGACAGCTAATGTAAATTTACTTTCCGATTTATGAAATAATACAGATAACCTTTGAGCATAGATTATATTGTATTGCACAGTAACATATAAATAAAACACCAGATGTAGGTAGAAGCTGTGTATTATATGTGAAGCCTGAATGCTGTTACTGACACTGCCTATTTCATTCAGTCCACAGAATAGGAAGAACAGGCAGAAAGGGACAGACGGGAGTGGCTACAACATTTGTCAATAAGTCAGTAGGTGAGTATTGTTAAGGTTGACCATTTTCATCAAGATGCTAGTTATTGCTTTTAATTCAGTTATTGGTTGATGGTACTGACTTTAAACAAATCTGAACATCACAGAAGATTGGCTAATAAACAGCATCTTTTCTTGGAAGCTTAAATATTTTTGTCATATAAAGCGCCACAATGGATTTGAAAACACAAATGGCAGAAGGCATGGTACCAGAAAGGAGGAGCGGGAGCCAACCAACACGAAGATGGGCACAGGAGCTGACAAGACTGAGTTGTTTTTTTAGGCAGACCATTCTGCAGAGGACCTGCTGTAGGATGATGATCATAAGGTTCATACCTGGCTTCTTTTCTGCCAGCACATTACGGTAGTCAGTATTGGCAACTTTTTCTAGGCACCATTTATTTTTGTAGCAGTATTGTAGAAGAAAAAAAAAACTTTGGGTGAGTACCTTTTGTTTTCTGGGAAAAGAGCACTGGGTTTATATACAATCATTCTGATAATTATTGAATTTAATAATTGTGTTTACTGTGTCGATCCTCTTGACTTTAAGTATTCATTAGTGATATGATGTCTGCCATCATGTCACATCAGGAGAGTCTCAGTTCAGTGCATACAACCTCTTTGATTTTCACATTATGATAAATTGTGATAACTGTATTCTCCTTCACGTTTACTGGCTGTAGACTCTCGGGTGGAAGTTCTGGTTTTCTAGTTGTTCTGAACTCTAGTCCTGTTCCAGAACCTGATTGTTGCATGCACATCCATTTTTAAAGATCTGACTCATTTGTATGCAGATTGTTGGTTCCTTGCCTTTCAGGTAGATGCACTTCGACTTCGAAGGAAGCCCCCAGTTAGACAACTCCTGCGACATGCTCGTTGGATAGGCAGCAGGTTTGCTCTTGTTTTCCCCCACCCACAAAGTGGTTTCCGAACCCACACAGGAAGTGATGTATTGTATTGTATTGATTGGTACTCATAGATGTAGAAGAAAGAACTAGAGACGGCAGAACACTGTAGGCAAGATAAAAATAAAAAAACTAGTTATCACTCCAGGAATTAGACCTGTCGCCTCCCAGTGAGCAAGAATTCCCTAGCAGTTTATGTATAATACAGGCTTTGATTTGTAGCTGATGAAGTGTATGCTAAAATGGTTGCAGGACTTTTTACATGCAAGTTTTTTTTTTGGTTTTTTTTTACTTCTTGCTTATGGAAGGGCAAAATCTCACTTACTCCTAAGTGGGGAAGGGGGGGGGGGCTTACAAGTAGAGATACAGATGTATCGTCGTCTGCTTCATCTGGAAATTTAAAAAAAATATGTGATTATGTTGACTTTCTCCATTCCCAAACTCTGAGCAAAATGACCATCAATGGTACAGTGATGTATTGATTTTGTTTGAAGATGGTTAAATAGCAGTTACATATGATGACACATTTCTTGACATCCACCTTGGCAACCATACAGAATGCAGCAATGCGGGTCATTCTACCACAACATCCAGCTTAAGAATGGAGGTGGTCACTGCGGCTTTCCGCTGGCTAGAGAACACGACACACGACACACACACACTGTGATTGTAACTGACTCAGAAAGCATGCTGAGGAAGATCAGGACAGGCATGCTTTGGGCAGAGTGGCATGCCACACTGCGGAAGACACGGGTGAGGTGAAGAGTATTGTATGCCGGTGTAAACAGGCGGACAGACTGGCTGCTCTGCACAGCTTGGTGGAATACTGATGCATGATAAGGCAGACGTGGTTAGTGTCTTGTGGGAGAGCTTGTACAGTTCGGAGGAGCAGATTGATCACCACAGTGTGATGAGATTGATGCAGTTGGGGGTGACGAGAGGTTCTGGCAGATGCTCGAGGCTCAGAGGAGAGGCAAGACGGACGTTTAATATTAATGCTACTGGCACCATTAGTATTGGAACTCTTCGCTGGCTGCTGAAGATGGGGATGGAGCGCTTATGGGAATGCCCCGAGTGCTGTGATGTCAGTTCTTGAATCAGATCAAATCAAACTTTTACATTTTATGTTCAGAAGCAAAATAAAATAAAAAATGCTAACCTTCACAATTTGTGGTTACTAAACTAGCAATGCAGGCAGAAAGTCTCCAGTCTCCGCTGTCTCACACTGTCCTGAAAACTGGTTAAATACAGGAAGTACAGTTTTAACTGTAAATAATAAATTGCCTAATCTGTACTCATGTTCACAGATGAGTCAATACTGCTGGATCTGAAGCACTTGCTGAAGGAAGCCAACCAGAGAGTTCCTGCCTTCCTGGCCACACTGGAGAGTGAAGCTGAGAAATACTTGGATATTGCAGGTACAGTTTTACTTGATGATTTTTGCATTATGGGCTTATTGTGAGATTTTCTGATTCCTCGCTAGTGCTGCCCCCCTGCAGATTTTCTTGATGTCTTGTTTGGCAGGTTTCTGCACAACTCATTTGTGCTTTCGGGGCACATTTTGTGTTGTTCATGGATTGTCAAAAAGCAGTCCCTCGTAGTTTTTAATAAGTATGTATTTTGTAAGTTAAATGCTTTTCTGCCCTGTAGCATTATTAACCTGTTTCAATAGCAGGTGGCACCACTGTCATGTTTTTAAAGTGGCTTATAGAGAGGTTCATTTAAAACAGCTTAATGTCATAGAAGTCGAAATCTGTGGCTTGGGTGTTGTGTGCGCGCTTCGTAATCTGGCGTGCCACAGTCGGTCCCAGCTGTGGATGGTTTGTCTTGTGTTGGTTTTGACGGTGATACTGCAAGCTGACCGTTCCGAAGCAGTGGCAAACTACTGAACTTTATATGGAAGATTACAGCCAGTAATGCGAAGAAGAAGAACGTGCCATGGTGAATCTTTTTAGAATGGACCTAGAGCTCCCAGGTTGACCCTTCCTAAATTTGTCCTAGGAAATATCCTGGGAAGAGAAGAAGGCCAGCGTGATGTTGACCACATCATAGAGTATCTACTGGTCTTTAAAAATATGGGTCCAGCCCCTTATGGAACCAGTGGCGTAGAAAAGAGTCCTTTATTTACAGAGTTAAAGCAGCAACAAAATGACTGGTCCGGGTTCAGCACTGTCTTGTGTATCTACTGCCAATATTTACCACTTGGTGGTGTGGGAAATGAGCTTGAGGATCTTGAATTCGTGATCATGATGGATCTGGATAAGGTTTAAAAGGAACACAATTTTTTTGGGGTCAGTTTCAGCCAGCTCCTAAAATGAGTGGCGGCTTCATCCTGACTTTGTTCATTTTATTGATATTTAGATCTCTTTTTTTGCTGCGTATGGTAACGCTTGCTGTTTGGTTTCTGTCGCATTGGGTGGAATCTTTGACCATATTTAGTTTCTGTCGCTTTGGGTGGAATCTTTGACCATATTTAGTTTCTGTCGCATTGGGTGGAATCTTTGACCATATTTAGTTTCTGTCGCATTGGGTGGAATCTTTGACCATATTTAGTTTCTGTCGCATTGGGTGGAATCTTTGACTGCCCTAATAAGGGCAGTCAGTTTTGCCTGGGACGGCACTGGAATAGTTATGGGCGGGAGTGAATCTGGTGGTTGATTATGTTGTCCTGAGCCTGAGGGTTTAAGGCTGCTTGGCCAGTCGCCATTAACTGTACAGGTAGAGATGTTTAGCTATAGTCTCAAGATTATTGTTACCTCACTGGTTTGGCTTCATTAGATATTGTTGGCGCCTTTCCATCATTCTAGATAACAATGATATATTGTGCTATAGGGAGACATGAGAATCACTGTCCATGGCGATGGCGAGTGTGACTGTGCCATCACATGAATTATTTTATTTTACTTCTGAACATAAAATGTAAAAGTTTGATTTGATCTGATTCAAGAACTGACATCACAGCACTCGGGGGATTCCCATAAACGCTCCGTCCCCATCTTCAGCAGCCAGCGAAGAGTTCAACAATTTTGCAAACATTTGTTTTCCTTCATTCCCATTCCCTTCCTGATTTCCATGCACATCTTCTTCTTGTGCCTTTCTAAATCCTAGTGGAGTATAGGCCCTCAGCAACTCATGCCAAGTCGTTCTATTCTTCACTATCACATGCAGATCTCCCTATGCCCCCCCCCTGTCTTTTTAAACTTCAGTTTGTAGCTCCCTTCTCTGTGTGTTTTATGATCTGCTTTAGTGATTCTATCATACCACTTAATTCCCTGTATTCTGCGCAGACACGAGTTAATGAATGTTTGTAGTTTATTAGTAGTTGCCTTAGTTGTTCTCCATGTTTCAGCTCCTTACAACATTACTGATTTGACATTAGAATTAACAATTGTGAGTTTAGTATAAGTTTTATATATAAAGTCAGTCGCGTTTCCTTCACAGGACTTTGCAGAACCAAACTGGGCATTTCTTTTTGCTGTTGTGGTTTTTTTAGGGCAAATTTTACATTCAGTAGTATGCTATTGCTTACTGATTGGTCAGATCTCTGTACCACTATCAAAACTGTTGTAAGGCGGTCTGCTGCTAAATTGTCTGCAGCTGGGATTGAACCCGGCACTAAGAAGCCTGTTTGCAACACCTAAGCCACAGACATTTTTTATATATATATATATATATATATATATATATATATATATATATATATATATATATATATATATATATATATATATATATATATATATATATATATATATATATATATATATATATTAGGGCTGTACCGAATATTCGCTTCGGGACCGAATAGTGGACCTGTTGACTATTCGGTATTCGGCCGAATAGTTGCGGTCGGACCGAATAGGAATAGTAGTTACCTTACACCCGCTTCAGCATACACGGCCTTAATACTGACAACATAGAACGATTGGTTTTGTTGAAAGCTAATGCAGCTTTCCTGCATTAACTAAGCTGTCAGTGACAATTTCCAAGTTTAGTTACTTGTTATAATACTTAGGATTCTGTCATTCCTAGTTATTAGTTTCCACAGACTGACTGAAGGATGCAAAACATAAAATGGACATGGAAAGAATATAAACTCCGGCCACATCCAAGCCGATAATATTAAAATCAAACGAACGGAAATAAAAGTACTTGTGTGCAAACTTCAACTGCTCCAACATGCTGAGAGAAGAAATACAATCTAGAATACAATCTAGAAATAAAGTATACTATGCCCTTCAACATCTGCTAAAGTCAAAGTGTCTGTCTCGCAACACCAAGATCAAAATATATAAAATGTTGATAAGACCAGTCGTTTTGTATAGCTCTGAAACTTGAAGAAGAAATAAAAGAGATGAGGCCTTATTTATTACAGGTTTTCAAAAACAGTTTTACAACAAATCTTTGGACCCATCAAAGATGCTAACAGCGGGGAATGGAGAGTCAGAAGCAACAACGTAATCTGTTTAAATCACCTTTGATCACTGGCATCATGAGAGCTAACATACTAAAATGGTTGGGGCATTTTGAAAGAATGTCAGATGACAGAGAAGTAGAACTGAATACACCTGAGAGATGAATGGGCGTAGACCACGAGACAGACAAAAAAGAAGTTCGAGAGATAATGTCCAGTCAGACCTGCACACAACTGGTGTCACAAATTGTGAAGAGAAGGCTAGCCAGAGAGATATATGGAGACGAGTGATATCTGCAGCAGTAAACCTAAAGGGATCAGAATGCTAAAGAAGAACATGATACATGCTGCAGGAGATCACATATTGTGGCAGGGCATAATCGTCAACGCCAATCGGCAAGGCGCCTGATGATGATGATACAGTATTCGTATTCGGCCGAATAGTTGGTTGCACTATTCGTATTCGGCCGAATATTGAAATTCATAATGTACAGCCCTTATATATATATGTCTGTGTGCATGCGCACATGAAACAGAAACAATATTTGTAAAAACAAAATTTTAAAAAGTAATTAGTGGCTGGCAATGTTTACTGCAAACTGTCATGAAACATTTTTGAAACAGTTAGAGCATTTAATATAATTACATGCATTGTCTTTTCAGGTGATGTGGGTTGCTCATATTGTGGTGGCTTGGGTCACAGGATTGCCGACTGCCCCAAACTACTGGCCATGAGGTCGAAGCAAGCCCAAGGTATTGGACGCAAAGATTACCTGGCTCACAACAGTGCTGACTGGTAACCTGGTGGTAGGAGATGCAGCAGTGAGGTGTGGAATATTTCTTCAACATTCACAAGTTATACTTTATCACCATGCGCAGGGGACAAGCGGATATGAGATGACATTTTCATTTAAAAGTATTGTCAATTTGTGACTCTGTCGCTTAAAGCAGCGGTTCTCAACCTGTGGGTTACTAGCCATTTGGGGTCAAATGACCTTTTCACAGGGGTCGCCTAAGATTATCCCCAAAAAAACACATTTTCACTCAAATTATAACACATTTTCACTGAAATTATGAAGTAGCAACAAAAATAATTTCATGGTTGGGGGTCACCACAACATGAGGAAATGTATAAAAGGGTCACGACATTAGGAAGGCTGAGAACCACTGGCTTAGAAGTGAGCAAATGCATTTACATTTTTATTTGTCTTAAATACTAGGGTTCGATTTTCGCAGTTGAACAGTTGTCTTTAAAAAAAAAAATTTCATCATAGTTGTCAGACCGTAGTACGAGAGTTGCATTGTGGGAGAGATTGAGGCCCTGCCGCATGATTCCTCATGTTATGTCCAGATATATTTTATATTGTTCTTCTTCCGCATGTGTGCAGAAACAAAAATGGCTTACAGGAAAGCTGCAATAGTTTTTACACCTTTATGGGAACGTAAAACAAAAATTGTGTAGTTTTGTTTGCTCATTCACTTCTAGAATTTAGTCTTGTTGTGAAACTTGAGTTTTGCATGCACATCCATGTTACAGATCCTGCTTATGTGTATGCAGACTGTTAGTTCCTTGCCTGTCAGGCAGCGGTACTCCAACTTGAAGGAAACATTTCTAGTTACCTGACTTTTATGATATGCTTGTTAGTGGACAGTGGATCCACCCCCTTTTCCCCAAATGGAACCTCAGAGCCCACACGTGCAGGCAGTGTTATGAGAGTCATACTGTGGAAGTAACTAGGGCCTTACCATGTAAATATTCCCAGACAGCGGTGGATGCACATACCCACTTCAGCCACCCTCTACTATAGAGAAGGCAGACATTGGTTTTTTTTTATGTAAACAAATCAGACTTAAAAGACGATTTTGGGGACTGGGTTGACTTTCCTTTATCGTCATCTCTTTATGAGACCAGTGAGCCAGACTGCTTCCAAGACTATCCCATGGGTGCAGGGTTGGGCACTTATCTGTTCTGGTTCACTGGCTTAACGAAAGCAGTCATCCCTTGAGTTGTAAACTGCTTTTTTCGCTTTTTTTTTTTTTAATTGTATAATTACATGCTTTTTTTTTTCAACTATAAAGATTTGTTTGTCAGGGCATGGTGCTTCATTTTATCTAATCTATTTAGGTACTACATTCTAGTTATAAAAATGTACTATTAATTTTATTTTATTTTAAATTAAACAAAACTATTATTTTATTTTTACTACTGGTACCATTGGAACTGGAACTCTGCTCTGGCTGCTGAAGAGGGGGACAGGGCTCTTATGGTGATGTCAAGAGTGCTGTGATGTTTTCTCTTAACTCATTCTGATTTATTTTTGAGCAAAGAATGAGCCACTGAGTGGCCAAGGTTACTCACCTAAATCTGTCAATACAGATTCTCAGCCCATGAATGTGCAGCAGCAGATTTTGTTGTTGTTTTAAAGGCTACATGCTTCTCACCTGGTCATCAAATATTGCTGCTCTTCAGGTGGCAGCCGCTGGTAACACCACTAAATTGTTTTTTAAATTTATGTTCAATATTTTATGTGTGTGTGTGTACGTGAATGAAATACATTGAATTTTATACTTGGTTTAAATACATTAAAAAGTTTGTTTTAATTTTCCACAAGTGTTTCTTCAATTGTTGTTAGCTTGTTCTCAGGTAAACCAAAAAAAAAACGAAGGACCCTTTTCCACGCCTTTAGGCGTATAGGGCTAGACCTATATTTTATAGACTAGTTGGCGCAAGATGGGTGATGCAGTCAGCATCAGGCCTGCTGCCTTTACTTCCCAGGACTGCACCCAGTACCCTCAAGGCTAGGTTAACCTGGAAGCCAAAGTCATTTTTTTAAAAGTCCTGCTCTGCCAGAGAGCAAGCACACGGCCTTCCCATCCGTAGGCAAGCATCTAGCTTTTGAGGAGGAGATCGGAGCAACTATGGATCTGTCCGGAGTGCTATGCTGATAATTCTTTCTAATCACTTATCACTATTATTAAATAAGGCATGAAGATACTTAAAAGTTCAATTGTTTTTCCTCGCCGCTGTCAAAGAGTTTTTTCCTTGTTTACATCGGACGAACGGCAGAGCGAGCGATGATTTAAATGCGAATTTGGCGCATGGATAACATCAGATGAAAGATGCATTACTGAAATAAGAAACAGAATAGGACAGGCAAAAACTGCATTTTATAAAATGAAGATGTTTGTCATTGAATGTTAGAAAAAGAATTCTTGCTTGCTATATACATCCAGTTTTAACATATGGCTGCGAGTCCTGGACAATCGGTAGGCAGGCCAAACAATTTCTGGAGGCCTCAGAGATATGATTTTACAGAAAACAATGCTTAAAAGACCTTGGACAGCCAAAAAAAAAAAGCAACCAAGAGGATTTGAAAGAGGTGGGAGCCTGAAGACAACTAATCACAGACATCAGATGGAGATAGTCATCATTTTTCAGCCATCTTATGAGAAAAAGGAAAATTGAACATGTGGTGACCACCGGAAAGATATGTGGAAGTTGGGATAGAGGAAGACAACGAGAGAAAATTCTTTAATCTTGCTGCATGGCATGGAGGTGTGTCAGCACACGAACTAATACATGCTGCAGGAGATCGCAGATTGTGGCGAGGCATAATCGCCCACGCCAGTCAGCAGGGCATCTGATGATGATGATACAATATTTATATTCGTATTTGGCCGAATAGTGAAAATCACTATTTGGTATAGCCCTAGAAAAAAATACAACCATTTCATCTTCTTCTTAGTCTATTGTGTGCAGCGTTGGTAGTCACGTCTATCAACGACCCCCTGTCTCTTGAACTTACAGGCAAATCTGACAGATAACCTTACATGCCATGATGTCAGCTTGTTCAGCATATTCTCCCCCTGCCTCTTTTCCCCTCCAGCTTTCCTACTGTCACAATGTACTCCTGTTTTTATCTTCTCATTGCATGACACAAAGAATGCATTTTGTCTCCTTCTGATGTCGGCAGTCAGTAGTCTCCTTCTGATGTCAGCAGTTAGTATAGTCTGCTTCTTTTTTTTTTTTTTTTTTTTTTTTCATCGAACACCGGCTGTGAATTCCAGTGGAAGGTCAGGTAATCGTCCGCTTGGACTTTTGGCTTTCACCTGGACCTGATTTTTGCGTGTACAACCGTTTTTAATTTCCCTGCCTCATGGGCAGCTGTACGCCGACTTCGAAGGAAGACGTCAGGCCTATTTCTAGGGTGACTGTGGCCATTGTTTTGTGTGGGTCGAGACGTTGCCTGATTTGTGTGGTGTCCACTTCGTCTCCTTCGCCGCAGGTATTGCCCCCGGAGTACCCCTTTGGATCGGCCCCCTGTGGAACAGTTAGCCCTCAAGGGAAGGCAGGGGCAGATCTTGGGCATTCCCCGCCATCCAAGGAGGCATCCATGTATGCAGAGCCGACACATGGCGCTCTGGTTCTGGGCTCACCCAAGGAATCGTCACGTCCTGCACAAGCCTGCTTAACCTCACAACCGTATCAAGCCTCCCGCTCGATAGTCTGCTTCTGATGTGGACTGTAAATATAATCTGCTTCTGATGTGGACAATCAATATAATCTTCTTCTCGTGTGGACAATCAATATAATCTTCATCTGATGTGGACAATCAATATAATCTGCTTCTGATGTCAGCAGTTAGTATAGTCTGCTTCTGATGTGGACAGTCAATATAATCTGCTTCTGATGTGGACAATCAATATAATCTTTTTGTGTGGACAATCAATATAATCTTCATCTGATGTGGACAATCAATATAATCTGCTTCTGTTGTGGACACTCAATATAGTCTGCTTCAGATGTGGACAATCAATATAATCTCCTTCTGATGTGGACAATCAATATAACCTGCTTCTGATGTGGACAATCAATATAATCTGCTTCTAATGTGGACAATCAATATAATCTTCATCTGATGTGGACAATCAATATAATCTGCTTCTGATGTGGACAATCAATATAGTCTTCTTCTGATATGGGCTATCAATATAATCTCCTGATGTGAACAATCAATATAGTTTCCTGATGTGGACAATCAATATAGTCTCCTGATGTGGACAGTCAATATAGTCTCCTAATGTGGACAGTCAATATAGTCTCCTAATGTGGGCAATCAATATAGTCTTCTTATAATGTGGGCAATCAATATAGTCTTCTTCTGATATGGGCTATCAATATATTCTCCTGATGTGAACAATCAATATAGTTTCCTGATGTGGACAATCAATATAGTCTCCTGATGTGGACAGTCAATATAGTCTCCTAATGTGGGCAATCAATATAGTCTTCTTATAATGTGGGCGATCAATATAGTCTGCTTCTGATGTGGACAATCAATATTATATCCTTCTGATATGGACAATCAATATTATATCCTTCTGATATGGACAATCAATATTATATCCTTCTGATATGGACTATCAATATTATATCCTTCTGATATGGACAATCAATATTATTTCCTTCTGATATGGACAATCAATATTATTTCCTTCTGATATGGACAATCAATATTATATCCTTCTGATATGGACAATCAATATTATATCCTTCTGATATGGACAATCAATATTATTTCCTTCTGATATGGACAATCAATATTATTTCCTTCTGATATGGACAATCACTATAGTCTACTTCTGATGTGGGTGAAAGACAACAAAAACAGTGCTAAACAGACCAAGAACAAGAAAAATTCAAGTGTTCATCAAATCATCACTTGTTTCTCAGGCCACATGTCTTTGGATACACTTTAATGTTAAGCATGTCGTAACAGAACGATAAGGGGGTCAGCTACTCTGTTTTCCACCCTAGAAAACTTAACTCTAACAAAACAACTAGTTGTTAACTGCTAGTGAAATAAAAAGTAAGGTGAGGAAAAGATGCTGGCACTGCATAGGACACATACTGAGAAAAACTGATAATATGACTAGTTTCCTTACAATGAAACCCACAGAGTGATATATATATATATATATATATATATATATATATATATATATATATATATATATATATATATATATATATATATATATATATATATATATATATATATATAAATATATTGCAGTACAGGCAGATCTCAACATCAACATTTTCTACCCATCTGTGATTTCACCACAGATGATGTGCTTAGTGACTCCATCATCCTTCAAGTGTATCCTATGTGTCTGATCCTAAAATACTGACCACTGAGAAAGCTTTTGTGATATGTGCTCGTTCCAATACCTGTCTTTGTGATCTTGTCTTGCCGTGTTAATTAAGTATTCTTCATAGGTATCACATGTGACAGCTATTTAGCTGTTTCTCCAGGTGCAAATAAATTGACCAAGTTTTACTAGCATGAAAAAAGAGAGCTAAAACAAGTCTGACAAGGTTTTTTTTCTTCAAAATGTAACCACGAGCCTTCTATTTACCCAAACATTTTCCTTAATTTGCACATTGTTGTTGCTGCCTTATATTGTCGGTTATATATTTTTCAATTTCTTGGAAACAAAAACAAATACAGATGTTCTAAAGAGACTAGGAATGTAAAGAGAAAAGCTAAACACAATGTAAAAAAAAAAAAAAAAGAGACAGAGAGAGAGAACCGAAATATTCTGGTCAATCTGGTCAGGGTAAGTTTAGGGCAAGAGAGCAAGAGGTAGAAGTTATACAGATAAGGATAACTCACCTAGGACCCCAAGAAATAGTTCTTCTTATCAGAAATTCCTCTTATCCAGATGAGTAAAAACAAGAAAAATGGCTGAAGATAAATACACTGTTTTTCGCAAAAGAAATTCATCAAATTTGGTCTGCATTGTACTCAGCACAATGGTTTAACCTTTTTTCCTCATGAATGACTGAAATCATCACACCACCTTTGGTGTCTAGGGAACTGAAAGCAAAATTTAAAACTATAATCATCATCATCAATTTCCAATTTTGTTTGCCATAAAGCACCACGGAGAGGAACAGTTTGCGATCCACTGCATGATGGGTAGCAATAGCTGCTGTCATTCTGAGTCGATGTAGGTCTTTAATGTCATCAATCCACATCTGCTTAGGGCGACCTCTTGATTTCACATTAAATCTTTTCATGTGTAGTACTTGTGTTCATAGTTGTTGTGGCTGCATTCTAATAAGATGATCAAACCCTCTGATCTTCTGTTTATCAACAAAGTTGATTCAAGGTGTTGTTCCCAGTCTGATAGTATCATTTCTCATTCTGTTTTAGATGGTTAAGTCGGCCGCTTTTCTCAGGCATCTCATTTTACATAGATTATCCTTTGATAATGTCCAAATCTGGCACTGGTAGCACAGTGTTGGCAGGAATATGCTGTTTAATATATTGTTTCTTGGCTGTCATACTTATGTTTGGATGTCTTAATAACAGTCAGCTGGGTGCAATGGCTCAGTGGCATTGTGCTTCCAATTCTCAATTTTTTTTCCTGCCTTCCAAGAAATACTTTTAGATATTTAAATTCTTTAACTTGCTTAAAACAAATACCTTTTAACCCTATATGTGACAGACTAGGAATTCTTAACACACACAGATAAGGAACAAACAAAGAGTAATAATCAGCACTATGAATGAAAAACCATTTCACAATTATGATAAAATTCTGTATTGTTTCCTATTTATTTTCATTAACCAAAGGGTTGCAGTAATAATCCTCCTGGCTGGAAATGTAGGCTTTTATCATAGCATGAACAAACAAAGCAGAGGCAATCAGGTAAAGGAACCCTTAACTTACCACCAGACATTTTTGGTGTCTATGGTGCTAATGCTGTATTTTAAAACTGATTGCAGCTCAGTGGGTGATGTCAATACTGTGCTGGCTGCTGGCTTTTTGCAGGAAATACGGTATCAAGTTTAGGAATCTGGGAGCTCAGGTTATAGAAAAAATATTCTTAATCATTCAGGATTTGAAAATATGGCCACTGGGCCAGTAGGCAAAGCATGGTGGCAACCAATCAGATCTCAGTGGGTGAAGTAGTAAATTAGCCACCTGCCTGCCTTTTCAGTAAAGAAAATCACTGACCAAGATGGGAAATGACTACTAAGGACATGTTTAGTGCAGTTAAAATGAGTAAAAGTACAGTTGCTAGAATTGTACACAACAAACTGAAATGAGAGAAGTGTGTGCTCACTGGGTTCCACACCTACTAACACATAAACAGAAGAAAATAAGGATAACATGCTGTCAACAGTTACTCAAAAAAGAGTGTCAGAAAACATTTTGATGACAGTATATGCAACTTGTGTTCACTACTATGACCCCCAATCCAAACTTACCAGCATGCACTGGAAAATGTCATGTTCTCCAATGCCTGTTGAACAAAGAGCACTGAAATCCGCAAGAAAAATGATGTCGATAATAGGGGTGGGGCGGAGGGTGCCAGAGGTATTCTTTTTTGGGGGTTTAAATACCTGCCTTAGGGGGAGGCCTTTTTATTAAATAAAAAAATAAAAAAAACTAAGGTTGTGACAAGACAATGAGCGACTGCCCAAACTCAAAATCTCCCTGTTTCCAGATAATGCATCTCCCAAAACATGTATAATAGTGCAGCTAACAATTTGAATACTGAAATTCTTCCTCACCTACCAGATCTGACACCCCTAAACATTTTTATTTTCCCAAACATTAAAAAAAAAAATTTTAAGTTGCTAGTGAAGGTCACATTGGCATGTAATAACTGATTGGTTTAGCTCAAATGTTGAAATCTGGGAGGTGGTTTCACTGAAAAGGAATTAACACTACCAAATGTGAGCTTTCTATGCCATTTCCTTCAGTCAGGATAAGGATTTACCACCCCTCATTCACCCACATTTACTATAAAAATGGTTATGATTTCAACAAAAATATCAGGATAGGTAAAGCAGCAACAACAATGTGCAAACTAACGAAAAGAGTTTGGGAGAACATTAAAACAAAAACTCTTGTCTATAGGGTCTGTGTTCTCAGCACTCTTCTTTATGGCAGTGAAACCTGGTCAACTTATTCGCACTAGGAGAAACAAATAGCTTTCACATGCAATACCTAAGAAGAGTGCTTGGCATTAAGTGGCAAAACAAGAACACAAACACTGAGGTATTGGAAAAAGAAGGTATTACAACCGTTTTCTCAATGCTCAGTCTACAAAGGTTTAAGTGGCTGGGTCACACCTGGAAAATGAAGGATGAGTGCCGAAGGACATCCTCTATGGTGAATAACAGATGGGCGGATTTCGAGCCCAACATCTACTATGACATAAAAAAGGTGTGCAAGTGGGACAAGAATGATACAGATACAGCGGTGGACTCATGGGAACAAAATGCCATGGACTGCTTTGCCTGGAGGAGGCACATCAGTGAGGGAAAAAGAATGAAGGAAGAAATGACTGCAGAAAGGATGTGAGCTGAGCGTCTGAGAAGAAACATGCTAAATACAAAAGATGAGAACAAGGGTCCTATTATGGAATACTCTTTTTAACATGGGTGAGTCTTTCTAGTCATACTTGCCAATGCCATATGCTGTGAGCCCCATGCCACCTCATAGCACAATATAAGACTACCGTCTGGAAAGATGGAAACGTGCCAACATTGGTTATGACTCTTCAGTGATTGCCCTTACTTCTCACAGTCCCTGCCTGTCCACGAGCTTCTGCCATGTACTTTCAATAATTTGTTATGCAGATGTTCCTTCATGCCATGATGCCAAAATATCAGCATCTCTTCTCCTTGTCCCCCTGTGCCTCTCTTCCCCTCCAATTTTCTTACTGCCACGACATCTTTCAGTTGTCTGCCTCTCATAATTTGACAAAGAATGCACATGTCTTCTGATGTGGATAATTAGTTTTCTGCAAAAATTAATTTCTTTCCAAGAGATTGTTTTGTTTCCGTGTGATCTACGGGCTCCTAATTTTAGTGGGGGAGGGGAGAGAACAGACACAATGCCCCCTAACAAAATGTTGTATAAGGTGAGAAAAGAGGAGTTGTCTTTAAATCGGATTGGTTGGGCCGAAAGATCTAGATATCACAGCACAGCCTGCCAAATATCCTATAAGAGCAAACACAGAAATTTCCACTTTTTTTTTCTAAAATCTGACCATGGTGTTCTTATCATTTATGTATAAAATCACATCTATGCATCTTCCACACAATTATCACATTAGCATATTATAGCTAAACTTGGCTACATTAGTTATTTTTTAATATAGAAGCAACACATTAAACTAATTCTCTCAATGCATTACAAATAAACAGAAAATGCAGTAACCCAAAGAAATCAAACAAGCAAAGCATATTACTCTGAAGCTGAGAGGGGAGTCAGAAATATATTACAGTACAACCTCGATGATCCGGCTCACGATTATTAGGACTCCGCATTATCCAGCCTAGTTTTAAAAAAACATTCTCGGTAATGAAATAAGGAATACTTTGCCAAGTTGTTGGAAGCCTGCACAACGTGTGCATAATACAAGCCGAGACATCAAAGCGCAGATTTCTCCCCATTTGCTAACCAACTCTCTTTACTTCGCCAGTTGTGTAGCGGATTTCAACAATAGAGAGTATGTTTGCTACTGTTCCTGGTTACTTTATCAAATTGTTGTTTGGTGTCCATTGATGTTTTTGTAAAAGATTATGAAATGGGTGATGAATAAATTTTAAAAAGCTGTAGCGAATGTGGATGACAAAGTATGTGCTATAAGGTGACTAGAGTCTGGGGTAGTGGTAAAACTACAGCTTCGGAGTTAGCAGTCTAGAAAAGTACAATTGGAGTGTGAAAGACAAACTGTGCTGAAATTGAAAATTAGAGTTCTGCCCAATATAGTGAAATTGGAATGAAAGTAAGCAAATCGATGGTGAAAGGTAAAGATAACGAATTTGAGGAAGCTTTACTTCTGTGGCATGAACAGTTAGTTATGAGAAAAAGGCTCCCCTGTTACTGTGCCGAGGCTCCCCTGTTACTGTGCCGAGGCTCCCCTGTTACTGTGCCGATACTGCAGGAAAAGAGCATTGCAATATTCATGACAAAGTGAAGGAGAAGATTCAGAATTTACTGCTGGTGATGGATGTTTAGGTCCCTCGGAAGAAAAAAAAATGATTCGCCAGATTGCCAAAAGTGGAGAGACTTTAATCAGCTGATATAAAAGATGTTACCTATATTCAAAGACTATCTTTATTAAGCGTATAGAAAAAAGGACATTTCTGGGGAACAGTTGTACAACTGTGATAAGAATGGTTTAAATAATAAGTTGCTCCCTGTAAAAATGTTGCATAAAAACAAAAACAAAAAGAAGCTGCTGTACCAAGATATAAGAAACACAAAAGAACGAGTTATCATTTTCGCTTACAGTAATTAAACCAGCGACCACAAACTTAGGTTAGTGTTAATAGGAAAATCAATTAAACCTAGAGCTTTTTAGAACAACAACAAAACTAAAAAAATCAGGGATCACTACCCTATTTTACACATCGAAAGAATGCATGGATACAATCAGAAATCTTTAAAACCTGGTTCCAAAATGAATTCATACCGACTAGAAAAAAATCTGAAAGAACACTTTGCGGAGAAAACCTGGGCTACTACTTGACAATGCACCTTTGGTTCTGGCCATGAATTAACTCCCAGATGGTGACATCAAGTCATTAAATTTGCCACTTAATGTGACAGTTCATGTCAGCCGATAGACCAGTACGTTCTTGAAATGCTAAAGAACAAGGATCGTCAGCACCTTCTAAGTTCACTGATATTAGTGCTTGAAGGCTATATAACCATCCTAAAAATGATTGACACACTAGATGTCTTGAGGTGGGTGGCCGAAGCTTGGGAACAGCTTTCAAATACATCATTTGTAAGGTCTTGGAAAATGGTTTTGGACTATGATGGTGGATATTTCTACTCCGAACCGTGTATGAAACCAAAGCGGAAAATGAGGATGATAAACTTGTTCCACTGCTTGAAAAAGTACCGGGCTGTGACGATGTCAATGCAGATGACATTACAGAATGGATGGCAAACGACAAACTTTATTAAATAACTGACAATGATAATGTGGAAATGGTGACACAAGGTGAAGTAGAAGAGGCTTCCTTAGATGATAGGAAAAATCTCATCCCACATTCATAAGGATTCAAGTCGGTTGAGACAGCGCTGACAGGTACATTAGTGAACAGGAGAAAGCCACACCAGATGACATAATCTACTTGTGTGAATGGAGCGAGAGAGAGACTGCCTCGAGGAAGACAGCAAACTGCATGAAACAGCCATCCACCAAGGACTTGTCCGGCTCGCTAGATTAGTTGGCTAAATCTGACTGCGTGGCGAGCGCGTGATGAACTCCTTGGGTCCAGATTCACGCCCAGGGATAGGCAGAAAAGTCACATTTCTCCCAGATTTGTGGTATCTATCATGGAATCTAGGCCGAAGAGTTGCGATATCCATAGTACCGAGATAAAAGGTTAACAACTCATGGTTTCTGGACATTGAAACAGAAATCACGGACTTCAAAAACTGAAAATTGTAAGCTTTGACTCTTTTATCTCAGGCTGGTTTTTTCTCATTTGTGTAACTACCTATCAATTAACAGCAAAAACAAAATTGTTTACCTAATTTTGGTAAGTAAGCCAATGTTTTCCGTTAAATGTTTTGTTAGTTTTTAATGTGTATGTGTGTGTTCATACCGTACTGTGAACATGATTTTAGTTTTCCTGAAGCTAACTTAGGCATTATAAATTGTTTCTTAAAATGTAAACAATATTTTTTATTTTTAGACTTCCTGATAAAATTTTTTTTTCAAATCTACAGTACAATACATAAGAAAAATTTATAAAGTACTTGCCTGCACTAAGGTCATAAAACATGGAGAGTGGGTTTTGGTATAAAAGGGTGTTTTAATAATATGGGTGGGATAGGAACTAAGTATTTATAGAACTACGGAACATCCAGCTTTCTTATTATCTGGCCGACCCTTCAACCACTTTAGACCAAATACTGCAGATTCCACTGTACACACCATTTTGAAAATAGTAATTTTTAAAATAAGACGCTTATATGAAAGCATGTCTGATAAAATCAAACAAAGTGGTAAACAGCCGCAAGGACAATTTACAGCAACCTAAACTGTTTTGAAAATTGCTTATTAAACAATCCCTTCTAAAATACTTGCATTTCTACACATAACAGAAAGCAAAAGCAAAGACAAAATAACAGTTAAGCCTGCCTATGTGTTATTGCAGTGTTTAACCTCATTGCCCCAAAAAGCAGGGAACTTAGCACATCTGCAGTTATTTGTTTCTTAGAAGCATGCTTAAATATCACTGGCCTGCACAACATTTAGGAGGCTTAGATATGAATTTTTTACTTTTAAAAAATATTAGGGGTGGGGGAATTAAGTGACAGGTTCGTTAATGGCTAGCCAATGTACACAGTCCCAGGCAAAAATGTGCAACAGCAACAACAGAGACTTTTCTGCTTGTGCCAATGTGGCTCATACAGGTAACCTGATCTATGCTGTTAATGGGGTTCATGCATGTTAGTTGGCCTATGCCAATTGAGTTGATGCAGGTAAGTGGGCATGTGATAATGAGACTCAATAGGTAACTTTAACTCTACCAGACCGCTGGCCCGCTATTATGGGAATTTCCTAACCTGCAGCTAAACAGCTGTCCCTCAATGTCCGGAATTTGCGTACTATGTGAAAAGAATGTATCACAAACTAAAAATAACTAGCCAATCATAACCAGATCTCGTGGATAGTCTCCTCAGAGCACGTGTTTGTATTAAATTTGTGTTGTTTTATGTGAAAAAATTCTGAAAATTCACAATAAAACGAGCGGCCAAGCACTCCAACAGGAAAGTGAGGTAGGTCTAGGCTTTTCACAGTCCAACAGGTGAGCGATACTTTGGTTGATTCAGACTCGGCAGAGTCATAATTTCACGAAGAATACGTTCCCAGTTGAAGTGACAGTCAGTGAGAGCTGAAATGATGAGGAGAATCTTGAAAATTATAAATCTAAAAATAGATCGAAAGTAAGAGAAGGGGGCGTGTCCATCAAACAGCAACATCTGGTGTTCACTCTGTGAAACAAGGTTGATCCTGCTGGGTGGATTAGCACACATATTGGCGCTAGATAAACGGTAAACATATTTTCTACAATGTCTCCAAGTTTCATCTTATTCTAGCCACTTGTTTGCATGTAACTAATATTTTTGTATATCATGGTTTTTTTCGCGTTAATGCCCAGGAGCTCAGGTACAGGAGGCAGTTAGGTTCAGGGTCTGAGGTCTGGTAGGGTTAACACTGCTAATGAAGCTCATACGGGTAACTTGGTCTGTGCTGAAGAGGCTTAAACAGATAACATGGTCTGTGCTAATGAGGCTCATACAGGTAACTTGGTCACGCAGTGTGATTTTGGAAAGGCCAGGTATAAATTACTGCACGTTCAAATCATCGCATTAGTTTGAACACTGTTGTTATAAAAAGACATAATCATACCAGTCTTAATAAAACTTAATAGGACAATTTCTGCAATCAGGTCTTTTATTTCATTTTCTGTAACCAGCCTTGCAAGAATATACATGTTGTAACCAGACCAGTTACATAAAGTCTTAACCTAGACTTGACAGTTTCTGTAACTAGATCTTCCTTAGTGTTAAAATCTCTGTAACCAGAACACTCACAATATAACATCTTTAGTAACAAAATGGTCTATAGCATAACGATGTCTGTAACAAGAAAACCTGTCGTACTGTAACAATATGCACAACCAAACCCGCAAGTCTAACAATCTCTATACCCAGACTGCTACAATTTATGCATCCAGGCCACCCAGTGTAACAATGTATGCATCCAGGCCTGCTACAGTATACCAATTCATGTACTCTGACATGCTAGTGTAACAATTTATGTATCCAAACCTACGACAGTGTAACAATTTAGGTACCTATACCTACCATAGTGTAACAATGTATGTAACGAGACCTGTTACAGTGTAACAATTTATGTACCAAGACCTACCAGTGTAACAATTTAGGTATCCAGGCCTGCCACAGTGTAACAATTTATGTACCAAGAACGTTGACAGTGCAACAATTTATGCACCTAGACCTGCCACAGTATAACAATTTATGTATCCAGACCTTCTGCAGTGTAGCAATTTATGTAGCCAGGCTTGATACAGGATAGCTACTTATATACCAACACCTGCTACAGTGTAACAATTTATGCACCTAGGCCTGCCACAGTTAACAATTTATATACGCAGGCCTGCCACAGTTAACAATTTATATACGCAGACCTGCCACAGCGAAAAACAATTTCTAAACCCAGGCCTGCCACAGTGTAACAATTTCTACACCCAGGCCTGCCACAGTGTAACTATTTCTACACCCAGGCTCACCACCATGTAACAATTTCTACACCCAGGCCTGCAAACCGGCTCCAACATAGTCAGCTGCTTGTGGTTTAAAAGGTAATCTGTATATTTTCAGTATTAAACAATTCTTATAAACGAACTGTACACATTCAATTCATGTCCCTATACACAAGATAAGAACCATAAAGTTGTGACACAGTTCTGGTAAGAAACTTGCATTCTGGGAGTCTCCGGAAAGAAAAGTGATGCCAGTGAACTCAATAACAATAGAGCGCAGTGAGCGAAGCAGCACTCATGTTTTCCTCTTACACATACAATTATTTCACATTTATAGAGATTTAAGCATTGTTAAATGTTACTGTTTCACCCAACTTGTGCAAAGCAATAGAACCAAGTTTTAAATACGTGTGGATTTCTAGGGAAGGGGACATCAAGCATAAAGTGTCTTAAACAAAACAAAAGTGGTAAAATTAACAACAAATCCAGTGCTGTGTAAGTTAACATGAAACTAGACCATAAATGACATAACAGGACTGAACATAAATGGCTTTCTAATACATAAACAAAAGGCTGAATATTTAACATTTGCAATTACAAAAGAAAATTAAACAAAGATAAACATAAAAGCAGTTTTAAAACAAACAAAAAATATGTGGAGTACCAGAAATGTTACCTTTGTGTGGTCATCTGATCTGTATACCAATAAATTTGCAGTATTTAATTCACAAGTGAATACAGCCAAATTATTACTTGCTCGCCTGACACTGTAGACGGCAGTCTTAAGAGTTATTCAGTTTTTACAATAAAAATACAAAACAAACCCCAAAAAAAGTTCAATAATGAATGTAAGAGTTTCTATAACACACAAAAATATGGTTCCATCACAGCCAATTTGAAATGACTTTATATTCTGTGCCAAAAGTATGTGCAAATCTAGCATTATATGGTGTAAGATTGACTCTTGCACCTACAGCGAGAAATAAAACCCCAATAAATTGGTCTTTTCCCAAGACAATACTTTACGCCAACCATTTTGAAAGTCTTATAAGCAAGAAGTGTTTTCTGGCATATTCTTGCCAGCAGCTTACGAATGATGGGCAAAAGGTTTGCGGCCGCCCACCAGTGTAGCCACAACTTAGCTGCAGCCTGCAACCGTGGACTTCCTGTCCCACAGGCCAAAATGTGACAAAGCAGAGTCACTGTCACTGGAAATATCTGCTGCGCTGATCTGTATAGAGGCAGGTCAAACCAGAGCTAGAGTCATGCATCTTTTTGACAATACAGCTCCTTTAATGCTTTCAGTTCCTCAATCAGGGTCTTGTTTTGGTTTTCCAAGACTGCTACTCGGTTTTCCAGGCATTTCACATACTCTTTCTTTTTTCGTCGACACTCCCTAGCTGCCTCTCTGTAGAAGAAAAATGCAAATGTCATGAATTAATTCCTTATTTATGACCAAGTTTAAACCCATTCAGTATTTTAAAAAACCATTACGTGTTTATCAGGGCTCCCCTGCACAATCAGTTTTAATCAACTTCTGCCCCTTCTGTTACACCAGCTAATCTCAGAAAAAGTTCACATATTCAGGAAATATCATCATCATCATGTGCCCTGCCAACTGGCGTAGGCGCTCAAGCATCTCCACAGATCACGATCCCTTGTTGACTGGAACAGCTCTCATGATGATATTCCTCCATGCAATCGTTTTAGCCCATCCAGCATTATCTCTCTTGGTCTGTCTCTACCCCTGTTTCCACTGACCTTTCCAGCTGTCACGATGTTCTCTAATGTCTTTCTTCTCATTATGTGGCCAAAGAAAAGTGTTTGTCTCTTTCTCATTGTTGTATATAGAGATCTACTTTCATTAGCCTCTTTCAAACAATCGCTGTTAGGTTATTCTGGCGGTCCAAGGTATTCGTAACATTCTTTTCAGAAACCACATCTCTGTTGCTTACAAATTCTTCTTAATTTGTTCAGTGACATTCCAAGATTTGCTGAACAGGTTCTATGTAACATTTTAACACCTTGTGGTGTCAATTATTTTTTTTTTTTAAATAATACCAATTGTGTCCTCTAAAAGACCCCAGCTTATAAATTAAAACTTTTTTCTTGATTTCCCAAATGCAAAATCATTGATAATGTCATCAACAGGTATGCTATGTAAAATGTCGCTTTCTATAAACATGATGTTAAGTGCAGACAACTATTAAAATATTAGAAAAGAGCACTGCTTTTCAACTTTATTTACAGGAAACTGCATGTGTATATAAAACTAAGATTCGCTTGTTTAGCTTATACATAAATCTAGCACTGGTTATAATTTGAGCCAAGCTGTTACTTAAGACATATAGAACTGGAAAAAAAAAAAATATTTCGCCCGAGACCGGAATAGTTAATATGTTCCATGCTATTTACTGCTAATTTCGAAAATTGTATATCTATTGTTAGTTGCATATGCCTTGACACTGCAAACCAGCCTCAACCAGTTTTGAAAACCTGTAAAAAGGCTTCATCTCTTTTAGTTGTGCTTCTAGTTTCAAAGCCGTATAAAACGACTGGTTTAATATATTTTGATCTTGGTGTTGCAAGATAGACTTTGACTTTAGCAAATGTTGAAGGGCATAGTATATTTTATTTCCAGATTGTATTATATACTGTATTTCTTCTCTCAGCAGGTTTCAGCAGCTAAAGTTTGCACCCAAGCACTTATATGTTTCTGGTCCTTTTATTTTCATATTATCGACTTGTTTGTTGCCGGAGTTTATATCGATGCTGATACTTTTTGTTAAAAGTGGTTGGCTGCAAAATCATCTGCAGCTGAATTGAGTCCAGGATGTTTGAATTTAGTTCGGGTCGACAATTTTTGGAAAAGTTCACGTTTACACACCTTGATGAGGTGTGTCTTCTGTCAGATACGGGACTTTTTTTTTTTTTTTACAATTTGAATGCAATATTCATATTTTACTGAAATAATATAGGTGTCAAATTGGTTATTTATTGAAACATGTTTGAAAATTTGCATTTTTTTCAAACCCTATCAACAGTATTTGTACAAAGAGATAACTGTATGCATCATATACCGTTGTAATCATTATCATCTTCCCTCCATTGCTCAAGGACTTTCAGGACCATGGAATGCCAACTTTCCTATTAAAAGCTATTTCAACTTCCATACGTGGATGTAAGCAAGACCTTACTACTCATTAGCATAAGCTGTGCACGATTCCCTTTGGCTCAAACTAATCATGTGGGCATCCAATTCTCCAAGATGGCCAGTTAGATAAACTGTTTAATTGAATACAAGACGCCCTAAACTACAAAAAATGCCTCGTTCCAAGAAATTTACCCATATCAGCTGCACAACGTAAGAAATTTCGAAGTCTACAACTGGCAAAGGCTTGTAAGCAACAAAGTCTACCAGAACATCGTGAACTTTACAGAAAATTTTGAATGCGACCCAGCTAAGCAGCATGTGCATTTTCCCAGACTCACTAGCATTTTGACAATGAACAATTCTGCATCACTGTGCTCTTCTCAAAGTTTTTTTCCCCCTTGCAGAAAAACCGGAAGCCAGTTTAAAAAAGGAAACGTATACGAATATATGACCTCTCTAGCAGCAAGTACATTTCTGCTGATGACAACGGATATTTAAAAAAATGAATACAAAGCTGTAGTTGATTTTTTCTGCAATTTATGAAATCAGAAAAGTGATTTCTTGTCCAGTATGTAAAAATACTTGTCTTATTTTGAAAGTGGACAGCAAGAAAGCTAAAGGATTAGATCAGTTTACTGCTCTTGCGGTGAAGTAGTAGTTTGTGGAAGGTAACCTAGCTGCAAGAAGTAATGATGGGGATAGATCTTTTGTCACCAACAGCTAGTCTGTTTATTCTGCATTAGCTTGTGGAATGGGTGCAACGTTCAATAATTTTGGTGAAAATATGAGCCTGCAAGGTTTTCATCACAAAACGAATACATTTTATTAACAGTTAGAATTTGATTTTTTATAGGTCTGCATATGAAGAGATTAGGAGCATTCAGAAGACAGTAGAAATAGTTTGAAGTATAAGAAGGACACGACAGTTTATGAGCAGCCAAACTGAAGAGACAAGAGGAATTGCATGCCCTAAAGAGACGTCCCGCATATGCTACAGGATTGTTTAAATGACAGTTAAATGTAAGAAACTTTTTCGTTGTTGTTTTGTTTGCTTACGATTGTGCATAAAGAAATTCAGCCTGTACACACTACAAACATAAATAATTTGTTTTAGAACATACTTAAGAAATTCAATATTGCCACTGTTTAACTTGGTTTCCATAGAACAGTCAATGTGACAGTATATTTCTTTGATCAGTGGCCTTCAGTGTAAAGCACTATACCAGGGCTATTCATCTGGCCAGCGAAGGCCTAAAAAGTGGCCCACAGATCACCTGCTAGTTGTGTTGCATTAACACTCTTATGTCCTAAATATTAGCCCTGAGTAAACTTTGTTAAATAGCCCTGCACTATACCATATCAGAACACAGAAATCAAATGGTATACAATTTAATTTTTCTGCTTCAAGAGACTGTGCTTATAAACATTAAACCACAGATACTGACTACATTGAACAGATTTGAAATCTTAAATACTTGATCGTTTTAAAAAAAACTGTAAAAAGAACAAACATGATATTGACTATTTCTGTCAAAATCTGTTCAAATACCTATTTTTCAGCAAGCGAAGCTCTCGTTTTCTAGAGCCTTCTTCTGACACATGCTGTGGGCTGGACATGGGGCTTCCTGGCGCCATGACAACTCCTTGTGCCAAAGAACCAGGCGCTGCAATTTGATAGGCTTGAACATTGGCTCCCGCAACTAGACACAAGAGAATTTGGCAAATGTAGAACATAAATTTCTTCAAATTCAATGGGGAACAAAAACCTACTGAACTCATTACAGATCAGAAGCAAGAAAATGAAGACAATTTTATCTATGTGGTTAACATGGAGAGAAAGCCATCTAAAGAAGCAATGATGTGTATTTACTGTTGGCTATATAAATATGTTAACCACCCTTTCCTTAAAACCCATTATTATAACCTGATTAACATACACTCTGTTCTTCTTCGTTATGGTTCATCTGAGTGGCGTAAATGCAGTGTGCCAGTTTCATAGGGCATTTGTTATCCAGATTAGACTTCCCGGATAGTTTTGTGGGGTTTGTAGCCTTATATGTGTGGAGAGTTCTTCGTCCTTGATCCAAGAGTGTTACCCCTAGAGAAACCAGACAGGGCAACCACGTGTAGACCAGTCGAACCTCAAGGGAATGCAGGGGCAGACCATAGTGATTGGCACTCCTCATCAATCCGAGCAGGTTTCTATAATTGCAGAGCGGATACATGATGCAATGGTACTGGGTTTATCACTCAAGGAATTGTCACCTCCTGCTGGACTTTACATCCGTATACTGAGTCTTCCACTCACTGTAGGCAGCACCCTTTAGGGATCCCCAGCAAACAGTCTGCAGACCTGAGACTCCGACTTCCTGCACAAATGGACATCTCACTTCTTCAGCAAATTAGATCTTGTTTTGGCGATGGCACCTTTCATGTGGATGCCTCAAGACACTTTTGCTGCATTTATGGGAAGCACACATCAGGCCTGGCTTCTGTGTATGGTCATTACACTCTGAGAAGTGTTGCAATTGCTAGCAAACATCTGAACCTTTTGTCATATAGCTGGATCTCCGAGTGAGGGACACCTGAACCTTTGCTGTCATAGAATCTAAGTGGTCACATAGTAGGAGTCTACAGGTCTGAACCAGGGTTTGTCACACAGCAAGACTTCTGGATGATAGACATTTAAACCAGGGTTTGTCACACAGCAAGACTTCTGGATGACAGACATTTAAACCATGGTTTGTCATTCAGTAGAACTTTTGGACGACAGAAGTCTGACGACCCAGGGTCAGTCATACTGTAGGAAACTTTTGGCAGACAGACATCTGAACCTGACTGGCAGACAGACATCTGAACCTGACTGTGTTATTAGTAGGCTGCTTGGCAAGCAGAATCCCCTCATGTTCCAATGAGTATTTCATGTACATTAACACCAATGCACTAGAAAAATGTTGCAACACAGTGGCAAAGAAATAAAATAAGACCAAAAATGTAAAGACGAAAAGATGGGAAGGATATGTGGAGAGATGCATGTGATAGCAAAGAACAGAACAACCTGGCGTGAGTTGGTTGAGGGCCTATGTTTCTTTGGCACTAATCACAGTTTGATTATATATCCATTCTTGCCCAATCACATGGAAAATATCATGAATCAACTGTACATTTTCTGATTATGCTGTGCCTGCTCGCCCTGCACTTCCAGCCCAATGCGATTAGAACCCTACATAAGTCGACTTTTTTGCTCTGTCAGTTTATTATGGCTAGAACCATTACGAGACATCATCAACCATTCATACACATCACTATGCCATATCTAACGACCTTTATTACAGGAAGACAACTATAAGAACGCTATGATCACAAACAAATTATTTTCAAAATTTCTAATCTTTCCAAACACAAAAACTATTTTCAGTACTTTTGGGAAATTAAAAAACTCAAAACAAGGATGTTGTGTAAACCTAGCTCGGTCCCCTACGAGATATACCTGGCCCAAAAAAGGGAGTAGTCTGTCTTTAAGGATAGGGACATTAAGCCAGAGAGCTGGCACACATACCAGAAACATAGCCACAAAAGTGGTGCAAATAAACGAGACCACAAATATAACCAGAGACTTTGGCAGCTTCAGCTAACAGGAGGTTGAAAGTGCTCAAGTTTTTGTTTTTTTTTGTAAAATGGAATGGAAATCTGAGTTTGACCAATTCCTCTCTTAATTTTGTTTCTCTTATTGTGTACCCAGCTTGTGCTATCCAAGACTTTCTTCTTACCAATCTGTGGCCATTAGCTGTTAATCAAGCACAATTTCCAACGAGACCAGGTAAAATACTTGTACACAGTAAAACAAATCATTGAACAGCTGCTCTTGGTCAGTGTTGCCATAAATAAATCTGTGGCACAGGTGTTAAACTTTTACACTAAAAAATATTAGGTCGGCTGCTCCCGATTTAGTCAGTTAAATCCAATTATCCAGATGCTGGCTGCTGAAGATGGGGACGAAACACACATGGGAATGCCCCAAGTGCTGTGATGTCAATTCCTGACTCATCTCAACACAACATCCAACTAACCCATCTGTAATATATATCAATGGAGATGTTACCTGGAATATAGAACTGGCCATCTGGTCCTTGAGCATACTGTACAATAGTGGTACCTCCAGCAGAATTGCCAGACGTGGGACTTGCATTAGTCATAGTTAAAGTCTGCAGACCCTGTGCTGCATGTGAAGCATCACCATGTGCTGTCAGATGTAAGGTTCCTGCCTGAACATCTGAAAGAAAGAAATTGCTAAAGCATATCATATATGTCTACTTCTAAAATAGTCCATGCTGTGTGGAGCTGGTAATGCTGCTCATCCGTATTCTTGTCTCCCATGCACCACCAATTATTCTGATGCCAAACTTCCATATTCTTTACTTGGTCTCCCTCTGCATCTCTTCTTCTCCAACTTTCCTGCTGTCATGACAAATTTGATTTTATCCTACTCTCGATCTACTATTCTTCTTAACCTTCACAGTGGTGAGAGGGAAGTAAACTCGGATGGGAAGTTCTGGTTAGTTGTTCATCCACTTCTGGATTTTAGTCTTGTTCGAAGACTTCAGTTTTGCCTGCACATCCATTTTACAGATCTGTTTTACTTGTAGGCAGACTGTTGGTTCCTTGCCTTTCAGGCAGATGCAATCTGACTCGAAGGAAAACAGGTTCTGGATTGGGAACTTGTTTCTAGGATGACCAAGGAGTGGTGTAGATAGGTTTTGTTTGGAAAAGTTGGCCAGGCCCACAGCTGGGAACTTGTTTCTAGGATGATCAAGGAGTGGTGTAGATAGGTTTTGTTTGGAAAAGTTGGCCAGGCCCACAGCTGGGAACTTGTTTCTAGGATGATCAAGGAGAGGTGTAGATAGGTTTTGTTTGGAAAAGCTGGCCAGGCCCACAGCTGGGAACTTGTTTCTAGGATGATCAAGGAGTGGTGTAGATAGGTTTTGTTTGGAAAAGCTGGCCAGGCCCACAGCTGGGAACTTGTTTCTAGGATGACCAAGGAGAGGTGTAGATAGGTTTTGTTTGGAAAAGCTGGCCAGGCCCACAGCTGGCAACTTGTTTCTAGGATGACTAAGGACAGGTGTAGATAAGTTTTGAACAGTTTGTGTCCAGGTTCTGGTGCCCCAACACATGGTTCAGTGCCTCTTCATCCCATGATCAACTCAAAGAATGTGTATTTCCTTCTTCTAATGAAATATAAGTCTATGGTTAAACACCAGCAAGGAAATAAAAGTCAATATTTTGAGAGCATGCTTCCTCCCTGTAGCAACATATGGTTGTGCTTCAGGAACTATCTCAGTTTTTCAGGAAAAATTAGGAACATTTGAGCTGAAATACCTTAGAAAGATTCTCAGAATTCCATGGATGAAGAAGACAAGAAATAATGACATCCTAAACAACCTGAATTCCAAGGAAGACTGGCTAGTAAACATCATCTTGTCTCAAAGACCGTGAAAACACTGCTATGCTGCAAAGTACCTGCTACATGATGACGAGGGTAATCAGTTCTCTTTGTAAGTTTATTACTTTCAAGCCATCTCCATCACAAGTATTATCTATCCATGTTCTCATCATTCTACAATAAATCACATCTCTGCAGCTTCCATATAATTTCTTTACATAAATGTTTAAATATTCGCCACAACACCCCGAGAAGGCTAAATATAGTCAGTTCCTGTTGTGAAACACTCCTGTAAAAGATGATATATCTCCATTTTTAAAAACAACAATTTTACAGAGGTGAGTTAAGTTAGTTGCTTATCCTTTACAGGATGTTGCAGAACCAACCCCAGCATATTTATTGCTATTGTAGTATTTCTAGGCAAATTTTTACGTTCAGTAGTAACAAACTTTTTAAAAATGTACCTAATGTTTTTAAATTTATTTTAGAAATGCATTAAAATATGTAAAGGAAATAATCAGTAAGCAGAGCGTAGACACAGACCTTTCTTTACCTGTACATGTTTTCACAGTGACTCAATGGGTATGTTTAGAAAGATAGTATCAGGGCACACAGACATGCAAGGAAGCTGATAGGCTTGCAAGTAAAGCTACTGTGGAGGGTGATTTGCCATGGACCAGGCTGATAAACTGAATGTTCTATGAGAAGGAAGATATGACAGTGACAATCAAGTGATGACTGTGACTCTGCAGCCATGACCAAACTGCAAGAACAGCACACTGAAAAGGGTTCGGCCGCCAGACAAGAGCACCAGGCAGGAATGCTCAATGTGCAGTGGTGTCCATTGTGGTAACATAACTATGCAGGAAGCCAAAGAAGAATAGGAAACAAACATAGAACTGGTGTCGTGAGCGGCTATATTCCGCAGGATTTACTGAGGAGAGGATCCGAGCACATTTGGACCGAATGGGTTCGATGTGCAATGAGGATAACTTGTCGACTACCTGAGTGAAACACTGTATGGAATACATTCTCTGGGCTCTAAAAAACAATATGTATCGCACTCTTGATGTTATCCATCTTACTGAGGCTACGTAAAATTAATGAGGTCAACTTGGCTATTTTCATTATTTGGGAGATAAAACTAGTTTCTTTCTATGTACATTATGTGGGCGATAAGACAGTTGTTAAAAAGCCAACCTCATATTTCAGTTCTTGTATTATTTTGACTCACAGGAATCATGGCCGTCGTTGCTCTGACTGCTGTTTGAATCATCTTCCATTTTTGGAACAGGAGACGACAAATCATTCAAAATTTTTCTGTTGATAGCAAAGGCAGGAAGTATGTGTTACAAGACTGACTGCTTAGTTCATCAATTGCTCTGTTCTAGTGACAGAACACAGCCCCTCAATGCAAAAAAGATATATTTATTTTTTCTTTTGACATGTCAATGGTACCAGGCTCTAACCCAGTGTTGTCGTTTTCTGTATTTGTCTTGCGCTTTTCGGATGGTGGATTTATTCATCATTTTACAGGTTTCAGCTGCAATATCCCCCCATCTCTTTCTTGGCCTTCCCTTCTCCTTACTTCCTGATGTTCTGCGGTAAAAAGACTCAAATGCAATTTGATCTTGCTGCATGTTCGCTGGATGCTCGGAGTATTTCATTCTTTTCCAATCCCAATTGCTGGTAAAAGGATGTATTTAAATAGTATGAATGTCAGTCTGGCAGGACTCTGACAACACTGTTGTTTTGTCTATAAAAATAGTGGTTTTGCACCATAAGCCCAAAGCACTAGTGGTGTGAAATGGGTCTTTTACTATATTTATATATTTCACAAATTTCTTTTTCTTCATTCCTTCTTTTAAAAACTTATACCAGAAGGCCAGGGGCCTTGATGAAAGCTATCATGCAGTACAAATCTCCCTGTATATGTTTACCTCGACTGAGGCTGAAACAGACCACATGGCTTCTCTGTTAGCCGTGCACAGTCTAGTGTTGGGGCGTATGCTTATAACATCAATCAAGGTATGTGTGATGACAGTGTTGAGGTGTATGCTCATTACATTAATCAAGGTATGTGTGATGACAGTATTGGGGTGTATGCTCATTACATTAATCAAGGTATGTATGATGACAATGTTGGGGTGTATGTTCATTACATTAATCAAGGTATGTATGATGACAATGTTGGGGTGTATGTTCATTTCATTAATCAAGGTATGTATGATGACAATGTTGGGGTGTATGCTCATTACATTAATCAAGGTATGTATGATGACAATGTTGGGGTGTATGCTCATTACATTAATCAAGGTATGTGTGATGACAGTGTTGGGACGTATGCTCATTACATCAATCAAGGTATGTGTGATGACAGTGTTGGGGTGTATGCTCATTACATTAATCAAGGTATGTGTGATGACAGTGTTGGGACGTATGCTCATAACATCAATCAAGGTATGTGTGATGACAGTGTTGGGACGTATGCTCATAACATCAATCAAGGTATGTATGATGACAGTGTTGGGGTGTATGCTCATTACATTAATCAAGGTATGTATGATGACAATGTTGGGGTGTATGCTCATTACATTAATCAAGGTATGTGTGATGACAGTGTTGGGGTGTATGCTCATTACATTAATCAAGGTATGTGTGATGACAGTGTTGGGGTGTATGCTCATTACATTAATCAAGGTATGTGTGATGACAGTGTTGGGGTGTATGCTCATTACATTAATCTAGGTATGTATGATGACAATGTTGGGGTGTATGCTCATTACATTAATCAAGGTATGTATGATGACAATGTTAGGGCTTATGCACATAACATCAATCAAGGTATGAGTAATGCCACGCTAACTGGTTCTATTAATCTACCAATTCATAAATAAAAATTCATTTATAATTTCAAGAGCTATATAAATACTATGCCGATATATGGAAATGATGCATGGACAGCTGGCCAATTAGTTAAAAATTATGTGGGAGTGGCTGAGACGTGATTTTATAGACAAATGACGAGAACATCCCGGACAGACAAAAAGAGTAATGAAGATGTCTTGAAAGTAACTGACTCACAAAGAGATTGTGACTGCCAACATCAGAAGGAGACAAAATACATTCATTGGTCACGTCTTGAGAAGGAGAAAAATGAAGTACACGGAATGTAGCAAAGTCTGAGGGGTGGGGTGGGGGCGCAGAAGAAGCCCAAGAAAGATGCTGGACAGTTTGACAACAAAGCATGGAAAATCACTTCTATCAAAATCGATCAAAAGTACATGAGACAGATGGTCGTGGATAGAAATAACTATCAATGCCAAATGGCATGGACTAGCAGATGTGTTTTACAGGATGAGGGACCTTCCAAAGACTCCTTTAGTTGTCTCTTACAGGACACCTGGCAGGTGAAGTGTTTCTTTCTCTGCCTCCCACTAAGGCCATCATAACACAGGGGTGCCCACATAAAATTACCCCTTTAAAATCCTAAAAGCCGAATAAATCAGAACATACCTTCCCTGTGTGAATTTCGAGGCCCCTCTCAGGAAAACAAGAATAGACCCAGTGTCTGCACAAAAGCATGTCGTAAGAATTGACTAACTGGGGGCTTCCTTCACAGTTGGAGTGCTTCTGCCTGAGAAGCAATGAACCAACAGTCTGCATGCAAATGAGTCAGACATGTGAAACGGATGTGCACTCAACACTCAGTTTCTGGAACAGGACAAACAATTAGAACTTTCTGCCGGAGTTTACAGCCGGTAAATGAGAAGAAGAAGAACATACCTATATGAAGGTCTTCTTGCTAGGATTTCCCTTCTTTTCTTTGTCCCAGAGTCATCAGATGATAGTTCTTCATCAACAGTAGCAACCTGACAATCAATATTTCAACAAGGTTAGAGTTGTGTATTTCATCAATTCACTTGCAGAATCACTATTTATGATCTAGTTCTCTTCTGCTGTGTTTACCCCTTACAAATACAGTTGGCACGATGTGTTGGGGTTTAAAGCTAAAATGTGATATCTGCAATTTTCAGCCCAACACATCCTTTTTCAACCAACCCCTGATCAGTCACCTTTTAAATCAATCAATTCCCCATGTGGGTTACGGGACCCTGTTATAGGGAAAACAAGAACAGACCCATTGCCTACCCAAAAGCATGCCGTAAGAGTCAACTAATTGGGAGTTTTTCCTAAAGTCAGAGTGCATCTGCCTGAGAGGCAAGGAACCAACAGTCTACATACAAATTAGTCAGATTTGTCAAACAGATGCACACACAAAACTGAAGTTCTGGAACAGGACTGCAGTCCAGAAGTGGACGAACAACCAGAACTTTCTGCCAAAGTTTACACTGATGAACGCAAAGTAGAAATCAATCAATCAATCACTCAGGTGCCGTCTCCACAATGAAGATTGGCTGCAGTGGATCAACACATTCTGTCTCTTGTCTTGGTCGTACACTCTCAGACTGCTGTTCATCTTCTCATTTGTCCCACCAAACTAATCTAACCTACAAGCAGACTTCCCTTGACAACTAAAAAAGTTACTACTTATTTTGAACTATTATTTTACTGGGGGGACATTAAACACTGAAGATAAATCAAGGTGTTCATAACTGGCAAACTCTGATTTGGTACTTAAAAAAACATTATCAGGTGGTCAAACATGTTATCTGTTGCTCTTTAATGAACTGCATGATTTACATTTGTAGTCTCCTTACAATTTCTTTAATGTTATCACTTCTTGTTGCTTCGTCTATGCAAAATTGTATTCCCTGCATATTCTAACATTCACTTTACATATACAGCAATTGTAATTACAGGAGCTGCTGCAGCAAAATGGTTAGACACGTGCCTGCTGGCTCAAAGGTTTTGGGTTTTAAATCCATACTGGAGAAGATTTGCATAAAATGACATTAATTCTCAGCATGACCTAATCAAAGATGGGTACAAGGAAATATTATGGGAAGTAAAAGTAGCAGACATGATGACACTGACCACATCACATATTCAACGCTGATTGCTCTAGACAAATGTTCATCTAGAAAGTTATGTCCAATGGTGTGAAAAAGGGTCAATTAATATAAATCACTATCTAAGCATTTCATCTGTGAATTTACAAAACAGCTACCTTTCATAGCTTGTTATAGGTGAGCAGACAGTAATTTACACTTACGAATAAGACACAGCGCTACTTTTTTTTTTTTAAAGTAACTGAAGCTAATTTGCATTAATTACTATTTTAATAAGAATCTGCTGTAATGCACAGATTGGTTATGTGCCTTATAAATTCCAATCCGTACCAGGAAAAAAAGAGGGGTGGGGGTGGAAGGTTAGTGATGACCTTATTTCCCAGGCTGATTTCGTCTAAACTGGACATAAGGAAATGTCACAGGAAGTAAAGCGATCATGACAACATCGCCCAATGAGAACCGAGTGGTCTGAATAAAAACTATGGGCCTGGCACTATATGGCTGATGTGTCACTGGCTTGAAAAGGTTGTACTCAGCGGCAGGCTCTTTGCATTACAAAAATCTTTTTTTTGAGAATCAACATCACAGCATGTGAGGCATACCCAAAAATGCTCTGTCTTCTACAGCAAATATCTTAAGGTGTAGATGACGACTGTTTCAGTGGCACACTAGCTGGATCAAACATTATACTTCTCTCATATGTTCTTTCTCGTTCAATCCAAGCACAACTTCAAAATCACACATCCTTATACAAATTAATTTATCTAGCATTATACCTTCCAGTTTTTTTTTTTTACATTACAAGCTGCAAATATTTTGCTAATCACAGAAAATCAATGTTACCCTGACAATCTGGATTGTCTGATAATTGCCAGGGTTCTGTAAAACAGCTGACTGTGTTTGAAAACCAGGCTGCACTTGAATGGCTGAGTTTGGAATGCTCACGTGGACCACTGAAATGCCTTGGCTGCCACCATTTGTGTCAGCTGTTCCATGACCATTCCTTTCTGACATGTCTGAGATATTAAAAGAAGATGCAATTTAGTATGCGGCCATTCTAAAAGTATCAAGATTATCAGGATATAACCAAAATTTCTTCTTATATAAGCAAGTGCTTTGACAGGGATAAAAAAATTTTCCATTCAACCAGCATACCCGAAGAGGGAAGCTAAAGGTTATAATTTTGACTAGGTTATGTGCGCCATGGGAGTCGCCTAGGCAGAGCACTAGATGTTCGCCTCACCAGGTCGTGGGTTCGCTCCCTGGCGAAGCAGGACCTTTTTCAAAAATGACCTTGGATCCCAGGTCGACCCAGTCTTGAGTGAGTACGGGGTGCAGTCCCGGGAAGTAAAGGCGGCTGACGTGATGCTGACCACATCCATCTTGTGCAGATTGGTCTATAAAATACAGGTCTAGCCCTATATGCCCTAAGGCGGGGAAAAGGGTCCATTACTTTTTTTTACTTTACTATGTTTGCCATACAAAATGACTTAGCACTGCATGCCTGGAATGCCACCTAGAGCCCCAAAAAGGACTCGTGCAGTGTTGATGAGATCAAAGGAGACAGACCCAAATACTGTCCTGACCAGCGACAAAGTCGTCTACTAGCGGCCAATGGGCGTTGAAATTTCTTCTCATTCTTCACTTCCTCTTATACTACTTCAGGTGTGTGTCAAGGGAGGTAACAATGTTGTTGTTCTTGTTATTCTGGCTGCCTTGATCATGGATACTTCATGCTGCTGTAGAGCTGCTCTAATGTTCTCTTTCCAACTTCTTCCAAGTTTACTTTAGGCTTCCTTTTTTTTTAATTCTGTGTATGGTGTGGAGTCACCCATTTAAATTTAAAAAAAAAAAACTCTGAAAATAATAATGCATCTCTAAACACATCAGTCAAGAAATTATTCAGGTTTTAATATAATTTGGCACAGGACAATCAATATCTTTTTTCGTCACCCCCATGTTGGTTAGTTGCGTATCCTTTACAGGACGCTGCAAAACCAACCCCAGCACTTTCTGGCTGTTGTGGTTTTTCTTGGCAAATTTGCATCCAGTAGTGTGCCACTGCTTTCAGGACGGTCGACTCTCTGTACCACGGTCGAAACCATCGCAAGACAAACAATCCACAGCAGGGATCAAACCCAGCACCCTGACATTACGAAGTGCGTTCACAACGACTAAGCCACAGACGCCGACCATCACCATGTGGGATGCGATTTTTCGTTATTATTTAGAAGCCCCACCCTGGCTGTTGTTAGGGGACTCAATATAGCCTAACGGTTGAATGTGGTTTCCAGGACCTCTCCAGGGGTGATCACCATCCGCATAGTGGCACTTTGTGTCACCGGATGTTTATCGCTCTCTGTTAAGTCCTGGTGAGGTAAAATTTACTTACTTACTGTACAGAGCAATGATAGGCAGATAAAAAGTTTAAAGATGTCTTAAAAGAAATAAACCAACACAGATAATTAATCTGTATTTGCTGGGCACATGGTAAGGACATAGGGATGAGGTGGGAACATCATGACAACAGGACAGTTGGAAAGAGACGTAGAGGGAGACCCACAAGAAAATATTACTGCCAGTTTAGTTTCATGGCATGAAAGAACTCTAACAAGAATGAAATAACAGTACATGAGTCAGAAGACTGGACTCCATGTGTGGGTTCCGGGTGCCCATCCTGGGAAAAACAAGAACAGACCCACTGTCCCGTTCAATAAATGCTTGCAGACTTCAGATGTGTCAGCGGAAATGCACAAATGCCACAGCCATGCTGTAAAAATGGGCACAACACATTTACATCTTCGGACAAATGCAGAAAAAGAAACAAAAAAGTATACAATAAAACCTCACTGACCCAAATTCCAAATTTGTGTGTGCAAACCGAGGACTAATAACTACTGGGACCCAAATTGTGTTTATGTTAACCAAGTGTTCTTATTAAGCAAGTTCATGTTAATGAGGTTTTACGGTACCATATAAGTAACAGAAGGAATTGGTCTCATGTTCTTCCTCATTAGAGGTTCTGATACCATCACTAGATAAGCTGACATCAAATAAAGTGAAACATGGGTGGACTAAAAATAGTGTGTTTAAGAAATCCGGAGTTTGAAAGGATGACCAAAGACCACACACACAGGAATGTGATACTTCTTCGTGATGTTCTCACGTTGTAAACTCCAAGGGGAAAGTTCTGACTGTTCGTCCATTTACAAACTTTAGTTCAAGTTTTGTTCCAGAACGTGAGTTTTGCATGCACAAACGTTTTACAGCTCTGGCTTCTTTGAATGCAAGCTGTTGGTTTCTTGCCTCTCAGGCAGATGCACTTAAGACTTCAAACCCCCTAATTAGTTGACTTTTATGAAATGACTGTTAGGGTTAAAGTGGGTCTATACACCCCCAACCCCCACGCTTTTCACAATGGGGTCTTAGAACAAACATAGGGAGAATGAGATACTGTCATTTAGAATGCTACTTGATATACTGTAAAGATCTATTTTAGCAGCATTCCTGTGTGATTTCCAGGGCCCCATTGGTTGGGCTACTGGGGAGCAGGAGGCTAGGCGGGTGTTGGATCCTTAATTTGCCTGTCATAAACAAATACATAAAGGGTTTGCTTATATCGGATGTGTTAGACCTAAAGGTGCTATACTGAGTAGCCTAGATTAAACCATAACACACCAACCCACCCTTTTGAGAGGGAATGAAATCGAAGAAGAAAATGCCTAGAAAATGTCTAAAATGGTAAGGAGGGCGTAGTTTAGAGGATGGGGCTCCCGAGTGTTTAAATTTGGGGAGAGGTTGAATGAGTCTGAGGACCCCACGTTTACTTTGTGACAGCATACCCAATGATACCCGCGTTGTAGAAGTGATGTAGTTACCTAGGGTAGCAATATTATTATTTTGTTATCAATAACAATAAATTTCAGTGGTCTACTTATTCCAACAATCATCAATGCAAGCTGGTGACTGATGCTACAGGCTTAACTCAGACATTACTCATTCATTTTAATTTATAATGAGTATTAAACTATTACTGTTTTACTCTTACTGTATTATTAATATAATACTATTATATTCAACACACTCAACGCGTTATTTTGATCTAACAATCTTTAATAATGAATAACGAATAATAAACTTTCATTTATTCGATGGTCATAATTAATAATAATAATATCAAGACCTCAGTATAGTTTGTCCTTACTATGTAGCTTGTAAGCAATACTAGTACTACTTTTAGAGCACCAGATTTTATTACACATTACATGCATCAATAGTAATAATTAATAGGTCAACACACACTAGTAACAGAACACACGTTTGTGTGCATGTATGACTGATCAATGAAATCTGAACTCCTTTAGTCTACTGACTACACTAGCATTGAAGCCTAGCCAAACTCCGGATTAATCGCGGATTCGTGATAATAATGCAACATAGTTGGCTACAAGGGAAATTTAATTCGTCTAAAAATTGCAATTAGCCATTCTGGGCGCAAACGAAAAACAATCTTTTCCCCCCTTTCACCAGAAATGAGCTACCGCTTCGTTTTGACAAACCTCGAGCAATCCCAATTTCCGTTAGCAAAATGCATGGTGTTTTGGCACAGCCTTTTTAGATTTTCACAGAATGTTATTGTCCTAAACCACACATAAGTCTCTCGGTTGTATCCCGGGGTCACCACCACGCTTGATTGTTGTGATTCGCCAATGAGTTCTTACCAATTACGTTCTTTTCGTCACCAACTTTGCTGCGATCGGAGTGGATAAATTTGTAGAATACGTAGTGGCCACGTCAAAATACAAGTTGAGCGTCAGCAAGCACGTCGTCGAGCAGGCCGAGCCGTTTCTCTGCAGCCAGGGCTGCCGAAGTTGGTACTTTCTTACAAATTTGGTACTTTCTGACCATATAGAGCAAAACTCTACTTTTGGTATCACACATCCGATGTTTTTGGTACGTTTTATAAATTGTGCATTAATGTTGTACATTTTAGCATTGTGAAAAGCTTTTTTTTTAATGGACTAGGAATTGACTGAAAAATAAGCAAGATGCAAATGCACATTTTGACGTGATTGTTCAAGTATGTGCTTTTATTTCCGCTTCAAAGACCATTGCAGAAATTTCCGCCCAGATAACTGGTAAATGGTTCTCTTTCGTGTCTTTTGTCGCAGTTTACATTTAGGAACATATTTATAATTGTTCATTTATGTGTGTTTTTTTTGTTTAATTGCTGTTTTAATTTCCGATATGAACGAGCATAAAAATATGAATGTTAGCTCAAATAGTTAATGATAACAAAGATAACGTTCCTAAGGAAAAAAATCAAAAAGTTAGCATCTGTTTACGAAAAAGTGCCATTAAAGTTGCTCACATATAAACAATATTCTTCATGATTTGGTGTCAATAAATGAACAAAGTTTAAAATTTTGTGCGTTTGGTGCCTTTTCCAAAGACATTTGGTACTATTCTCTAAAGGTTTCGGCAGCCCTGCCTTCAGTTCCCATATTCATACACAGATACCTCCCATTGGTTACATCTTACGATGACGTCATCATATCCGTGTTGTTGCTTCCTATTTATAGAAACGTGTACATTTTGCTCTCTTAATGCAGAATTATTTCTCAAATGCACATTTGATATAATATTTCGAATTACAACATTTCCCAAACACACATCTTAATTAAATATAGAGTATTTATGTTTACAAACAAAATAGCGAGTTCTGTGATCTATATTTTTATACCAGCAGTAGATGACACACTACAGAATGCAAATGGTGGTATTGTAACGCGCAATTTCTTTTGGATGTTAAAGGCTACACACAATGTATTGGGAGGTTAGTTGCGTACCCTTTACAGGACGTTGCAGAACGAATCCTCAACAGCCCCTGGCTCTTGTGTGGTTTTTCTAGGCAAATTTACGTCTAGTAGTTTGCCATTGCCTCTGGACGGTCGGCTTTCTTGATACCACTGTAGCCTATGTATTGGGAGACCATTTAAAATTTACCACATGCGGGTTGTTTAAAGGAATAGTGTGCCAGATTAGTGACACTGTATATATTTTTTTGAAAATTCTGAGCACTAGTCGAAGAAGATCGCGAGCTTGTGACTAATGCTGTTGGAGACTAATATTTAAAGAAGCATAATCGCAGTCTGCAAAGGTTACTGATGACGAAGAACAAGGCCACACCAGTAATGAGATTATGGGAAGTACTCGGTACCAACTGACTCACTGTATATTTGTTGGCTAGGCTGGCATAATCTTTTTCTTCGCGTTCACCAGCTGTATACTCTGTTGGAAAGTTCTGGTTGTTCGTTCACTTCTGAACTGCAGCCCTGCTCCAGAACCTGAGTGGTGCGTGTGCATCAGTTTTACAGATCTGATTCACTTGAATGCAGACAGTTGGTTCCTTGCCTCTCAGGCAGATGCACTCCGACTTCAAAGGAAGCTCCCCAATTAGTCGACTCTTACGACATGATTTTGGGTAGACAGAGGGTCTATTCTTGTTTTCCCCACGATGGGGTCCCGGAACCCACACGGGGAGCTGGCATAATGAACGTTTCTAAGCTTCTTAAGACCCACTCACCTGGTACACTTACCCATTGGCTCCCGATTCTCATTTTGTCTCCTCCTCCCCAATCTTGCTATGTTAGCCACTAAAACCCAGACACGTATTACCTTAATTACTTTTTAAAAAATGTTAGGATAAAACGTGCTCTGGTAACCTCTGCTTGGAACTTAAAATGCTAAAAATAATAATATATTTGTAAAACTTTGGAAAAACTATATTGAAAGTGTGTTACAAATACAATTAACATTGTACACCCCAGAAATAATCCAGAGGGTTGAAGAGGATATGTTAATGTAAATACTATACTACTTATTAATGTGTGTATGTGTGTGTTTACATACAGTGGTACCTCAGTAAACGTTTGAATTTTCTTCTTCTTCTTCTTCTTCTTCTTCTTCTTCTTCTTCTTCTTCTTCTTCTTCTTCTTCTTCTTCTTCTTCAGCATTCCGAGCCCTTAAAGTTCATTGCTGCAGATATCATCAGCCTCCATTCGTCCCTGTGGTTGGCCACCTCTTTCCAGTTGGTGACACAAAGTATATGTAGATCTGTCTGGATAATATGTCTCCATCGTCTTCTTTGTTTGCCCTGTGGTCTTGGACCATTCATTTCCCATGTGTATACATTTTCTACCTCTCTGTCATCTAACATTCTCTCAGTGTGCCTCGGCCACTTCAATCTGTTAGCCCTCATGATGTCAGTGATCAGTTGTGGTTTAAACAGGTTATGAATTTTTTTGTTGCTTCTCACTCTCCATTCCCCGCTGTTTGCATCTTTGATAAGTCCAAAGATTCGACATAAGACTCTGTTTTCAAAAGTTTGTAATAAGTTTTAATTTCTTTTAGCTGCACTCTAAATTCGCTTGTGTACACGTTAAACTTAGCATGCGTCTTATTTGGACGCAAACACTTTGCTTGATATACGACCTTTGTTGTGGATAGAACCCGCATTCTAGAACTTGTCTGAGTCAAAATTAGTTACAACGCTGCGCGCTATCTTTGTTTACCTCTCTAGAGACAAAGCCACAGATAGATGTCAGTGACTTTACAGAGAAGTATCACCCCAGAAAAGCCAAAACAAACCGTAATAGCAATGTATGGAATGTCAAGACAATGTCACATTTCCGAAACATCCAGAGAAAAAAGCAGAATCAAAGCTTTTGAGCAGATTTTTAGAAGCAGTCAAACTCGATGAGCCTGAGCCGGATTCCAGCAGCGAAAAGAGACATAAGAGAAAGAGAAAAACACAATAATTTCAGATCTCAGTTTTATTGGATGAGAACACTCCTTCTAAATAATAACATCTCCCCCTCTTCCCTTCTCAGTACATTCCTAATAGGCACTCGACTCTTCTCAGTACATTCCTGATAGGCACTCGACTCTTCTCAGAAAAGTAAACTGATGTTAAATTAGCATTTATTTCATCTCACAGTTTGTGTATGTATGTAATATAGTATTAGGCAGTGTATAAAAGATTTTATATAACCCCATAAATATATCTTCTTCTTCTGCGTTCATCCAAAGATGTAATTGCGTTGTGTCCGTTTACAACATGGCTGCTATATTTGCACCTTTCGGCCAACACATCCGACTTCTGCGGGCATTTGTTAGTAGTATAGGAGTCGTTTTGAGGTATCATTTGGCCTAAGCCACCTTCTTTATCCTTTGTAAAAGATGGCGGCCAAATCTGCTTGGTCTGTTCGTGTGGCTTTATATATCCTTAGTAAATATCGATCGGGACAGCCACCCTCTTTGTCCTTAGTAAATATCGATCGTGTGGCTGATGACAGCACGCGTGACGGGTTTTCTCGGGCGGGGAAAGACATATGGTGCATAAATCGATATGTTGTCTCCAAAGCAACTGGTTATTCATTGTCGGTATGTGGGTATTTTCTTTATTAGTTTCATAACGGCAGGTGACAGGTGGCGTTATATAAAGGGTGAGATCAGGGAGCCGTTTGAGACTTGCGATAAAGAAAACCTAGGAAGGCGACGTGGTGACCGGGGATATATTAGAAAGGGCAGCTTGGGCGCCGGCATCATCATCATCATCTGTATCATGGGAGCGAAGGTCGACCGCTCATGGATGGTTTGAGCTGTAGTAAAAAAGGACGACAGAATGCTGGGTGTCTGGTAATACTGTGGAGGGTCGAAGAGAAGGGGCATAATTGGCAGACTATCTGACTTTGTAAATAAGTGGGCGAAGGTTCTGATTGGTCAGTAGGCTTCAGTGGTTATTCTGCTGGAACAGTTGATTTAGGAAAAACTCGGCAGTTGGTGTCGCTCAACGGGGTACGCCCGCCCGTACGCACGCACGCACGCACGCCCGCGGGGGGTCGTTTTAGGGGATAGATACAGAAACCTAGGAAAATGGTTTGATGGTAGGGAGAAAGTGGGGCTGGGGCGCCATCATCATCATCATCCGCGTCATCGTAAACTGTCCTTCTTCTTAGTAACGTTAAACCATTCTTGGTTACTTTCTGTTTCGTAAATTAGAGACTAATAGATAGCTGCGGATAGCTGGCTGTACCTGTATAAGGGATATATACATAACAAATAAACCATTATTTATAACTAAGACAAAAATAACAACACAACAATATTTTTGCGTTTTATATTTCTTTTATTCATAAAATTAAAAGTTGGCGCAGACATCTTCTCTTTGCAAGTGGCCAAGGAACCGAGTCATCTAGAGAGACAGCAGGTCGGTTGTTCTCGACAGTCTCAATGTGTCGGATGACATGATCCGGTATATATTCGTCCGTGTTGTGGCTGTTCTCGTCGGCGTAGGGTTCTGTGATCCTAGGTGTAGGCGGGTAACAAGGAATGGTTAGCAGCTCCAGTCGATCAAACTCTGTCAGGATCTCCGTCTTTAGTTCAAGTAGTTGTTCAAAGTCTAGGTGACTTAGTGTCAGTCCTGTTTTGGTGGGAAATTTGAGATCTGTTTTACCAAAGAAACGTCTCAAGTGGAGTGCGGGTGTTCCTGTATAAAGCGAGACTGAAACAGCGTTCAAACCAGCACCCAAAGGTTTCACCACCTCGTCGCTCCTAGTCACATACACCCAACTGGTCGGGACTGTAGACATCTTCGGTTAGCGGATAACGGCGGCAATAAGATGACGGTTGCTGCTCAGGCTGTTTATATACCCACAGTGAGCTTGTAGAACCGGTTTAAACTCGACATGTCCGGACTTGTTTTGATGATTAAGGGCGAAACGAGGCGCCAAACTATTCGATCGTTGACGTATTGTCTATATGAAGACGAAAACGGCTGTAAAACTCGGCGCAGGCGACCACCGCGGCATTTAATCAGAATAAAATAAATAACGTATAGTCCACAAGTACTGCTCTGTAAGTCTTGTAAGGTACGAGAGTTGTAACTGCAGGGTCTGGTCGAGTGGCGATCGATGAATCTTATAATTTCGGCGTGGAAGGGCGGGAGCCCGAGGGCGTCAAAATAGGTAAAACGCCCGACGCCATCGTAGTACAGACCAAGCCAATGCGAACCCGGCTGGTCGCTACCATCCGTATTGATGACAAACGCCGCTGTCTTGTGCCGGTTGAAATGTATAGGTAGTTGATCACGGGCCAAAACGTCTACTAGATGTGTTCGGCGGACAATGTGGTCAGCAAAGAGTATTTGACGTATCTGTTGCGTGTTCATGATCTTAGGCGTAGTCCAAAAGTACTTGTCTTGTCTTGGAAATTTCGAGTACAGAGTCTTGTTCAGCGTAGACTATAACTTGTAATGGTTCGGCTGTGAAGGTGGCGAACTTAAATTCTAAAGACAACGCCCCAGAGCGGGGCATCTCAAACTGGTCCCCATCCAACAGACTAGGTGAAAGGTCAAAGGCGTAGAGAGCGTACCCGTTCTTATAATGTCTGTATTCGATATCGTTACCGGCATCTTTACCCACCAGGCCCATAGCCAACATAGTGCCGAAAAACGCTTTCACGTAGCGATTATTCTCATAGTCTGGTGTTAAGGGTTTACTGGAGACACTACGACCGTCGACACTCACGTTTAGATACGTCAATCCGAAGTGTTGGAAATCGAACGGGTTAGTCTTGTAGGAACCGTTAAAGGCTACAGAGTTAATTAGTCCAATCACTAGTCTGGTAGGTGTCTGACTCAGAAAAAGATTGTCCTGGGTGTGAGACAACATTCCTTTGGGGATAGAAATGGTTTTCAGATTCACTCGTTTCAACGGATATTTGGCATTGGTCTTGGTTAAGGCTTTCTCATGGGCTAGAGAGATGGCTGGATTTAATTTGGCTTTTCGAACCATCAAGGTAGCGTGTGTTATGATAGACTTGTAACCAACCGTACCATCATGAGCTATAAGATTGAAGACGTCTTTAGAAGGTGTAAGTTTGATCTTGACATCTACGCCATTTAAGAGGTAGCGGTCTTGGGCGAAAATGTCGGCGTGTAAGCGTCCCATCATATCAATTTCTTGGCTATTGCTGGCTAGCTGTCGTCGTATTTTTAGGCCTTTATTACCAAGCTCTTGGGTGTCATCCATAAAACCCGCGGTATCGCTGAGATACATGGCAGCAGAAAGAGGGCCTTTCTTGGCGTCTTCACCATAATTCAGGGTGGCCTCAAGATATGATCTATAATGATAACTGTTTTCGCTAGGTGTAATCAGCGTATCATTGAGGGAAACGTCGACTTGAGAAAATAAACTGTGCAGGTAATAGTTGACGGGTGCCACAGCAGCATCTGGCGGTATACTATCGCCATTGCTTAAAGTGACTTTGGCTCTGACGTGTAAAAAAGTATTGAAAAGATCCAAGTATTCTTCACTGTTTCCGGAGATGGCAAACTCTATAGGAGCTCCAGGAGCTAGCGACGCCAGTGGATGTATTTCCACAAACTGCCCCTCCTCAACCGCTGTTTGTGTTGGTGGTACGCTGAACAAATCCAAACCAGAGTGAAGACACTCACACGAACTAGGATGAATCAGAGACATTATCAAAGATATCTGAGTACTTCTTCTTCCTCTGAGGCAGCTGATGTTTGTGAGAAGGACGAGATCGGGGTGATGCTTTAAACCTTTTACTCAGAGGCTCACCAGGTGGCGCTGCGCGGCGTCGACGAATCCCGCTTCCTGATTGGTTACCAGCCACGTGATCAACAGCTCCTTGAAGTAACCTCTTCCCCGCTTCCTTGGCATGTTCTCTAAACGCCTCTCCGACATTCCGACCGGCTAAAGCATCTTGGGCAACTTGCAAACCCGTACCGACACCTTCTCTTAACAGGGCTTTACCGCCTGTCTTTAACCAAGGAAGAACCATGCGACCTAAACCGCTGAAGAAACTACCCAGACCTCGTCCACGTTGACTTCTTCCGCCGATAAATACCGGTGAGCCATGTCCTGCTTGTTGACAGTAAAAATCTTCGTACATTTCAGGACTTCGAAGTAAGGGCACGTGTCTCACCATTATTCTAGATTGAAATGTCTCCGAGTTCTAAAATGTAACGTCACCACCGAAGATCCAGTCTTGAATGGTATAGTTTTTCCCGTGTCTGTGGTTAAAAGTATTTCCACCGTGTCAAAAGAAAAACGACTCATAGGAACGTAGTGTGGTTTGTCATAGATGCGAAACACAGAAGATGAAACTCTGTCCATAATAGGGACGGTACGCAATAAGGGAACCATGACATCACCCACAGGTCTCGCCGCGACGAGATCACAGTAGACGTAGACATTACTCATGTCGCTATCGATATCTACCTCATAATCACCGACTAGTGGTATGTCAGTGTTGGTCAGACACAGGTTGGTGAGGCCTAAAATAGATCTCAAGAGTTCGCATATAACAATCTGAGCGCCTTTCTCGTAAAGTTTCAGGACGGCCATTTTCGTGTACTTGTTATAATGGATTCGCAATATCGCATCACCACCCTCCTCGTTTTCTAAAAGCAGTAGATTCAAAGCATCGATAAAATCTTCACCTGTCTTGTAGACACCAGCCGGTAATGTAATTTTCTGAGTTACCTTTTTGCTGTCCTTGGGTGGGGTGTATTCGATCCAGATGTCATCTTCCAGGATATTAAAATAACTGCTAGGAAATTGAATCTCTGCCAGGCCGATTTCATACTGTGAACTCAATTCGATGGTCTGCGGTAGTTTGACGAAAAAGTGACCCGGTTTATTGTCGGGAAATATTTTTGGCGAGGCGTTGCTGGGTAGCGTCACGTAAAAACTCATGGTTGCTTTAAGACCGTCTCTATTTTCGGATTCGGTAATAGGTAACCCAAACAACTAGACAAGAGCACGATCCACAATTTTCCCTCTGCCTCACTCGCCGAGCCGTACGTCAGATTGAATAGTGATACACTGATGACGATGTATATAATCACCATCTGAGAGATGAAAACAACCTCAGGTCGCGGCCGTAGTTTACTGAACCAAGGTCGTTTACCGTCAGCTTCTGTTTCTGTTGCAAAGACGGTAATTTCATCCACTTCATCAACGGCTTCCATAACACTAATTTTCGTACCTCTCTAGTTGTTGGTCTGCTATCCAGCTGTTGAATGAGGTCGGATAACCAAACCACTTGACTAAATATTCTTTACCACCACGGGCACCTCGTCGTTCTTGTAAAATCTTTTCCACCCGATACATTTCTTTGTCGCCAACTTTCTGTATTTCTTCCTTATAAAACGACCCGCGGAGTTCCTCACCCGAATCGTCTTTTAGCACATAAGTTACCGGGCTGGTTCTGTTGACGCGGCTGACGGTAAACAGCTCTTCGGTCCAGGACGCCATATAACCTTTCTTGAATGTCTGCCTGGCCTGCGCGAGTCTCACACGATCACCTTCTTTAAACACAGGTATGCCGGGGCTGTCGACATCCGAATACAGTGTCTGCCATACTTGCTCTTGGTTACGCCGGTTAACGTCCACGGGGGCCATACGAATGCTGCGGTGATAGGAATGGTTGTAATTTCGCAAAAAGAAATCCAACACATCGATATAACGGTGCTTGTTGGTTTTGGTGAAATAACGCCACATTTTTTCTTTCAAGGTGCGGTTAAATCTTTCCACCACCGCCGCTTTAACATCTTCATTTTCTGTCGTGAAAAAATGCACGCCCTCGTCTTTAAGAAACTTTAAGAACGTCCGATTAAGGAACTCGGATCCTTTGTCACTTTGCAGTTTCATTGGCTGCCGCTCGGTAAATATTTTACTGAACGCCTCCACTAAAGCTTTTCCAGTTTTGTTTTTTATGGGAATGGCCCAAGCATATTTACTGAACACGTCTATACAAGTAACCAAGTACGCCATACCGTCGTTGTCTTTTCGTAAAGATCTCATATCTATCAGATCAGCTTGGAATTGTTGGTTGAGTCCACCGGTTATAATCGAACGTCTCTTAAAATGTCGCCGTATAGGTTTATGTAAGGTATATGTATCTTCATGACTGAGCCAATCTTTGATCTGTTTAGTTGGCACTTTTGCGTGTCGTTTTAAGGCTACAGCCCCACTATAGGCTCCCGGTTGTTTCGGATCATAGTAAAGTTTTTTCAGTTGCGTGGCCATTGTTCCCACTTTGGTGTAGGTATTTTAGACTTTTTGTTTCTTTGTCTCAGTTTATACGACGAGATCGGTGGTGTCTCAGAGTCAGCTGTCTTCTTGACAGTTTTAGCCGGCGACGGTGAATGACTCACTGACTCGTTGTCTTCTGTTTTTAGTGTTACTGGTAGTGGCGGCAACGGCAGGGTTTCTGTGGGCTGTTTAATATCCACTACGCCCAATGACTTGTGTCGGTAATGATCCAGACGAGTCAAGTAACGTTGTAATGTCTGTTGATATAGTCGGGCTTTGTCACGAGGCGACAGCTCTTCATTTTCCAGGACATGTTGCATATGAGTATCCAAATCACGTAGGCTATCATTGACTGTATCGGGTGGTACATATTGTTTTTGAAACACAGAGTCCATCATACGCGGGTCGATCAATATCATTTTCTTGGCCATGGTTAGAAACCCAAGATACCTTTTACCACACTTAGTATTGGCGCTAATAACGCCCCGAGAAACCCACCGTGTTGTAAAATCTCTTTTCGCTTTTTGATTGAAAGTTTCTTTTTGGTGAGCGCTCTAAGGTTGTTTTTGTAACGACACAAACGTCTCTTCTGATCGGATGTCAGGGCGACATTACCTTTTAATACGTTGTGACAACATTCACAAAGTGTCTGTACGAGCTCCGGTGAGGCGGTTTTTATGATGTCTTTGGCTGTGTGGGCTTTCGCCTCGCACAAAAAACGCAGCATCTCGCCGTGTCGCTTTAGCTTGTCAGACATTATTTAGGTACGTACACTACTCGTTTCTCGTCGGGGAATATTTCGCTGCGTAGTCTGAGCTGGTCTGGGGTGTCTTGTCGGAGGTCGAACAGCAAATAACCGTGGGGGTTAGCCGTCGCGTCTTTAAAGCTTTCTTGGACGTAGGAAACGCGGCCGGGATACATCTGTTTGGCCAAGTTGGTGATCTGTGAACCGTCACGAGGGTTTTTAAAAACTACCAGGTAATGCGCGTTCAAACTGATGGTTCTTTGTTCTTTATTTTTTCCAAAAAGATTTTGTACAATATAAATCACGCTGATGTTGCGATGATGACTGCCTTTAGTAAATAGTTTAGTGATTCTGTCGTCCGTCTCAGACATCAAATCGTCTATGACCACTAACCGTCGTCTATCTCCCTGCCATTGTTCCATATCCGGAAGACCTTCGTTAAAGATGACGCCCTCCATGTTGTCATACAGAGGTTGCCATTCCCCGTAGCACCAAATAATCTCCTCCGGCACCGGGTCGACCATAGCGTTCAAATGTTTTAAAAACTTCTGCACAAATACAGTTTTACCGCTACCGGTAGGTCCGGCTATCAGAGAGGTAAAGGGATGCCTCCACCGCGGGTCCATAACTTATAATGATAGTGTCTGTTTCCAAACAGCTACTTTTATGGATTGTAAAACTATTCTTAAACTGCTTAACGTTACTAAGAAAAAGGACAGTTTACGATGACGCGGATGATGATGATGATGGCGCCCCAGCCCCACTTTCTCCCTACCATCAAACCATTTTCCTAGGTTTCTGTATCTATCCCCTAAAACGACCCCCCGCGGGCGTGCGTGCGTACGGGCGGGCGTACCCCGTTGAGCGACACCAACTGCCGAGTTTTTCCTAAATCGACTGTTCCAGCAGAATAACCACTGAAGCCTACTGACCAATCAGAACCTTCGCCCACTTATTTACAAAGTCAGATAGTCTGCCAATTATGCCCCTTCTCTTCGACCCTCCACAGTATTACCAGACACCCAGCATTCTGTCGTCCTTTTTTACTACAGCTCAAACCATCCATGAGCGGTCGACCTTCGCTCCCATGATACAGATGATGATGATGATGCCGGCGCCCAAGCTGCCCTTTCTAATATATCCCCGGTCACCACGTCGCCTTCCTATGTTTTCTTTATCGCAAGTCTCAAACGGCTCCCTGATCTCACCCTTTATATAACGCCACCTGTCACCTGCCGTTATGAAACTAATAAAGAAAATACCCACATACCGACAATGAATAACCAGTTGCTTTGGAGACAACATATCGATTTATGCACCATATGTCTTTCCCCGCCCGAGAAAACCCGTCACGCGTGCTGTCATCAGCCACACGATCGATATTTACTAAGGACAAAGAGGGTGGCTGTCCCGATCGATATTTACTAAGGATATATAAAGCCACACGAACAGACCAAGCAGATTTGGCCGCCATCTTTTACAAAGGATAAAGAAGGTGGCTTAGGCCAAATGATACCTCAAAACGACTTATACACTACTTTTGTTGACCGGGTTGGCCTTCCCGGTCCATGAATATAAGACTCTAGACAGTATGATAACAAAGAGAAGATGGAAATGGTTTGGCCACGTCATAAGAATTAATCCTGATTTACCTTCCGAAGCAGCTCTCACTTGGGCACCAGAGGGAAGGAGAAAGAAGGGGCACCCAAAAATAACATGGAGAGGAACGGTGAAAAGTGGGCGGAGTGCTGCATCTCTGACGTGAAAACTGCAATGAAAATTGGACAGGACAGGAAGGCATTCAAAGTCTTCTCTGAAGCCTCATGTGCCACTAGGCATAACGAGAACTGATGCTGATGATCAATGTATAACATGCCAATAACAGAAGGATCCCCCTCCCTTCTCTCTCTCACCCCCCCCCCTTTCCACACACACACACACACCCACCCTCACACGCACGCGCGCGCGGGGGAACGGATTAATCATTTTCTCGTTATTTCTTATTGGAAAATGCGTTTGGTATACATACTATTTGGTTAAGTTCAGAGTCCAGCTGAGTTTTAAAAACCCCCATCACAGCATTCGGGACATTCCCATAAGCTCTCCGTCCCCATCTTCAGCATCCAGCGAACAGTTCCAACTCAAATGATATCAAAAACAGTCTGATTGTAAGTCCGTCTTGCTTTTCCACTCAGTGTGAAGTGTCGTTAAGATCCCCTAGTCACTCCCTGCGGCACCATTCTTTTAAGACTGTGATAACCGTTCACTCCCTCCCAGAGAGCCTCGAAAACATCTAGCTTGTCATGCACAAATGAACTACCAAGTGGCGCAGAGCCAGCAGGTCTCTCCGCTTGTTCGTTTCCTAATATATATACATGCCCTGGAGAAAATATCCAAAGGATACGAAGTAGCCTGGACTTCTGAGGCGATGCATGCCACTCTGCACGAAGCACACCTGTCTCCGCCTTTCTCAGCATGCTTTGGGAGTCAGCTACAATCACATCATGTGTGTGCAGCTGATTCTTCAGGCATTGCAACAATATATAGATTAGGGATATTTAACTTGTGGCCCGCGGACCGAATCTGGTTCCTATATGTCTAGCAAGTGGCCTGCAGATCATTTACAATTATATTGTATTTCTGATTTTTTTTCTTTTTTGGTGCTGAGGACTCTGGCCCGTGACATATTCTGTTTTTAACATCTTGTCCCCTGAGTGAGCTTGCTTGAAAAGCTCTGAAAAAGACTATAGGGTATGTTGACGCCTCTGCGAAGCATTGACAAATGAAACAAAGTGTAATCCCCTTACCCCGACTGGGCTGCAGGTTACTTTCTAACCGTCTGGAAGCCCGAATAGAACCTTTCGACTGAACGGGTTTTCTGGGATGTGTACCTTGGGGATTTTCGTCCGAATAGTGACACTTTGCATGTTCCGTCACCGTGTATTAATCGCTCAGTGTGCGGTCCTAGTCTGGTTCAGCTTCATACACGACAAATGTATATATAGGGAGCTACGTGGTCTCGAGGCATGTAAGTAAAGTAAAGATCCCTTTTCACGCCTTTCGGCGCATCGGGCATATGGGCAGAGCGTCCCATATTTTTACAGACCATCAGCACTCTGTGGGTAATGTGGTCAGCATTACGCCGGCTGCCTTTACTGTCCCAGGACAGCCCATCCTGGTACCCATTTTAGGCTGGGTCGACCTGCGACGTCCCATACCACGATAAAAATCCACGCAGCCTGCAGTGGGTTTCGATCGCGGTATGCTGGCTTACGAGTCGGACTAGCAACGCCTTAGTCACGGACGCCGCTCTCGAGGCATGGCGTCTGCCGAGATTGCTGGAGGTCCCTGGTTCAAGCCCCGGTGAAGGCTGGGATTTGTTCACGTGGACTTCTATTAATTTCCCCTTGTCTCTGGGAAATAAGATCGGACGTTCGTGTGTATTGTTGCGCACGTAAAAAACACCCTCTGGCAGATGGAATTCGAAAAGAGTAGCCTAACGGCGCTGCCCAGGCAACATTTGGAGTTAAAAATCTACACAAAGTATTTCAGTATCCTCACCGGTGCTACGGAGTTCGTGTACTGTGCTGAACACTTCGGACTTAGACTGAGTTAGAAGTAGAACGGAGCACTTATGGGTCACTACCCTTGTGCCATGATGTTGATCCGTTGTTTAACCATAAAACACGACAAAGGGCAATTTGTCTTAAGCTGAAATCCCGATGTTATAAGCCAGCTCTGCAGACTACTGTTCGCACATCATGTGATACGAAATAATATGTGTAAGAATGTGACTGATGAGACCGACTGACTGACATTCTACCCCACCAGGACATCCCACCGAGCGATAAAACACATGGTCACACAAAGTGTCATCATTCGGATGAGGATCACCTGGGACAAAGTCCCAGAAATTCCGTTCAACCCATATATTATATTTAGGGACCCAGGCGACAGCGGGGGATGGGGCTTTACTTGCTTGCTTGCTTGTTGTACCTCACCAGGACATCACACAAGCGATAAACACCTGGTGAAACAAAGTGCCACTATGCGGATAAAGACCACCCGTGGAGAGGTCCCAGAAACCCCTTTCAGCTTTTATGGCCATAATTGTGGCCAACCTTTATTCAGAGCTCCCATCAAAAGCCAGAGTGGGGCTTCAGAAAACGAACAATTGCATCCCACATGAAGACGATTATTGCAAACTTAAATCATGGATGATAGGGGCTTTAAGATTTAAAAAAAAAATATTTGTCCCATATCTCTATCTTCTTTTATCCCACCAGGACATCACACAAGCGATAAGCACCTGATGACACAAAGTGACACCATGTGGATGAGGATCACCCGTGGAGAGGTCCCAGAAACCGCGTTCAGCCATTAGACGATATTTATGGCCGGGCTATATTGAGGCCCCTGGCAAGAGCCAGAGTAGGGCTTCAAACAACAAAAAATTGATTCGCACAAGGATATGGCTAGATTATACTGTGGGGCTTGAAATAACGATTATTGCAAACTTAAATCATGGATGATGGGGGCTTTAAAATAAGATAAAAAAAAAGCGTCCGACTGACTGACTGACTTTTCACCCCACCAGGACATCACACAAGCGACAAACACCCGATGACACCAAGTGGATGAGGATCGCCGTGGAAAGGTCCCAGAAACCGCGTTCAGACAATTGGCCATATTCATAGCCTGCCCATATTGCGGCCCCTGGCAAAAGCCAGAGTGGGGCTTCAAATAAGAAAAAAATAACGTCCTGAAAAGGACGTAAAGGAAAATATTAAAAACAAAAAAGCGTCCCATATTAGGACGGGGTTAACATATTGCTACACCATGCTGAAGAAGTACAAACGGTGTGACATGGGAACAACAAGGTTCCAGACAAACGAGACATAGCTGATGAGGCCTCAGGAGAAAGCTGGGCAAAGCAAGGTTGCTCAAAATACAACACATCTGTGGTGAGCTGGTGCATGCAATTGAAAGAGTTGACACAATTCTACAAAAGGTACTATATTTAGTTTTGTCAATGTTCTTATCTCCCCTGTATCTGACAATTTCTATGTTACATCCCTTATATATAAGAGTGTACTGTTAAATATGAGTGTGCATATGTGTGTCATATATATGTATGAGTTTGTATGTATATGTGTGACTAAGGACCGCACAACAAGCGATAAACACCAAGTGACACAAAGTGCCACCTCTTTCGGTCCCAGAAACCCCGTTCAACCGTTCGGTTATATTAGGGTCCCTGACAACAGACGAGGTGGGGGTTTACAAAAACAACAACATTACATCCCATATCTGTGTGATAACTGATGTATAAGTGTGTGTGTCTGTGTGTGTGTATGTATGTATGAGTGTATGTTAACGTATGTGTGTGTATACTGAGAGTTTTTATGTTATATATGCATGTACGCTGGGTATATATATATATATATATAAGTGAGTGTATATATGTATGTTTGAATATTATGTATGTGTGTGTGTGTGTAGTTTGGTATTATATGAAATGGTGCAGCATGTATGTATGCATCTATGTTTATGTATGAGTGTACATGTGCCTGTATGTATGAGTCTAGCTGTGTATGTGTGAGTGTGTGTGTGAAGTATGTATGCGTGTGTGTGTCTGTGTAGTATATTATGATATGGTATGGTGCGGTATGTATATATGCATTTACGTTTATGTGCCTTTGTGTATGAGTGTATATGTATGAGTGTATATGTATGAGTGTGTGTGTGTGTGTGTGTGTGTGTGTGTGTATGAGTGTACTGATATGTATCTGTGTATATATTTGAGTGTGCACATTTATGTATATGTATGATTTTACTTGTATGTGTACTCATGGATGTGTATATATATGCATTTATGAGTGTGTATGTGTGAGTGTGTGAGTATGTATATGTATGTATTTATCACCAATGCTTTTGTGTTTTTACTATATTCACATATGTATATTGCTAGATAAACCCAAGTGCTATGTGAAAGATGAGTGCTTGGAAGGGCTGAGTGTCTGACCTGCTGTAAGTTGTGCCCGCGTGCCCAGTTTGTGACCCCTTTTAAATAGAGTTAATTCGTTCATACCCACCTAGCAATAGTTCATTCGTCCTTTTTAAGACGAAATTTTTTGTTATTTGAAGCCCCACCCTGGCTTTTGCCAGGGGCCGCAATATAGGCAGGCCATAAATATGGCCAATTGTCCGAACGCGGTTTCTGGGACCTCTCCACGGCGATCCTCATCCACATTGGTGGCACTTTGTGTCATCGGGTGTTTATCGCTTGTGTGATGTCCTAGTGGGGTAGAAAGTCAGTCAGTCAGTCATTAGTTGGTCCTGTTGGATTTCTATAAAAAAGGGATTGGGGGGGGGGGGCGCGGGGGAGGGTTAAGTAAATGTTCTGGAAGATATTCAACACTGACAGGGATTGATGAGGCAAACTTTTAATCATGTTGCAACTGGTACGATTAGCATGCTGACTCTTTGTTGGCTATTAAGAAGACAGAGCATGCATGGGAATGTCCTGAGTGCAGTGATGTAATTTCCCAATTCATTCATTCATTTACTTCCAAATGATGAACGGGTGGTTCAGCGATGGACCTGCAGTCGTCATTAGATTTGACCATTTCACATACAAAGATTCCATTTCAATGTTTCCAGTCGCATTGTAACATTGAATTTTCATAGATTTCGTTTGATTTTTTCATTCTGATTTCATTATTTTGAACCACAAGCATAGTGAAACTAAACATATTAGAAACATGCGCTTTCTTTTGTCCTTCTTTTCCTATCTAACTAGACTGAGCCACAGCAACTCATGGCCGGGTACAGCCCGTTAAAAAAAAAAAATTTATTATGGATTAAACCCAAGTATGTCCCTATGTGTGTTCTGAGATCCCATTTTGAAGAATAAACAATATAAAAAATAGCCTCACTAATAAGCGTATCATATAAGGCAGATAATTAGGGGAGTTTCATTTGAAGTGCATCAGACTTAGATGCCAGGACCGACAGTTTACATAAATAAAAAGGCCAGATCTGAAAAATGGATGTGTGAGTACGACTCAATTTTCGGAACAAGGCCAAATTCCAGAAATGGATGAACAACCATTAGCTTTCTGCCAAAATTTACAATTGGTCAAAGCTAAGAAGAAGAACATCATGAAAGCCAAGACCTTTGGGCCTATAGGTTATTGTCCAGTCACCGAGCTACTGTAACTCCTCCAGTACCCAGTGTTCATGAGTTTAATCCTAGCCAGTGTGACTTTTGTTGGTTCAGCTGGGTATCATGAAATGAGCAGTTAAGAGGGGGAAAAAACCCACAAAGAAGAGAAATGGTCCTCTCACATTATAATCCAAAGATGTATTCGTTTTCTTTTTCTGCTGCATTATCTGAGGATGATGTGCCATTTATAGTGGGGCTCTGATATTGGCACCTTTGGGAAGCCATATCTGGAATGGTCCTCTCACATCATAATCCAAAGATGTATTCGTTTTCTTTTTCTGCTGCATCATCTGAGGATGATGTGCCATTTATAGTGGGGCTCTGATATTGGCACCTTTGGGAAGCCATATCTGGCTTCTTCATGGGTTTGTTGCCAGGGTTGGCCTTCACAATTAATGTGTGGGACACTGTCGTCTCATTGTTGTGTGGTCATCTTTGCTTTCAAGTCTGCAGGTAGTATGTCCCTATAGGCTCATCGAGAGCAGCAATGTAATACTGGTCAGCCCTGAAGAAATGAAGAGGCAGAACATGACCATTCCCCACCATCCACGGAGTCTTCAATAAATTTAGAGCCAATACATGGCGCTCTGGTACTGAGTTTACTTAAGGAATTGTCACAGCTTACTCATGGCTGTTTAACCTCCCATCCATATATTCAGCTTCTCACTCATCATGAACTGCTGCTTTAGAAGCGCCAGGCAGTTTGCAGACCTAAAATTTCCTTTACCTAAACAGAATGAGTAGTTTGCTTTTTTCAGTAGGTTAGACTTGTATATGGCCACTAATATCATATTGTAACATTTTCCCCATGAATGCCTCAAGGAATTCAGCATAGCAGTTCTATAGGGAGAGGCGGGGGGAGATGGGTCTATTATATGTCAAAGACCTTATATTTTAAGACCCACCACTTCACATCCCTGTGGTACTATCTTCTAAATCACTACTTTACTGTTCTACAGAAATGTCGAGAACAAAGAAAATTTATTATAATCTAGTGTCCTATCAAATTCCATGGGCAGTTATGCTTCTAAACATCTTTAAATCTCTAGCTGCAGGTAAAAGCTGGTGTGCTGACACGTTTTCTTGGCATGACAAAAGGCTGTCAAGAATATTATCTCCTTGTCTTCCATAAATCTTTCCAGTTGTCTTATGTTCCAGTTTTCTCCTCCTACACTGTGGCCAAAAATAATTACTACTGCTTTTTGCAATACACTGTCTTCTTGTGCTACCCCTTTACAAATATCTAGATCAGTGGTGCCTGATTAGCTAAGACCTGTGGACCCCTGTTATTTTAAAAGTCTGTCACAGACCTCATACTTGTTTATAGTCATATTCAAAGTGTACGCAGTTACTACTAAAAATTAATATTGAAAAAAAAGGACTGTACTTCTAAAATTGACAGTTGTCTGTAAATGACTTTACAACCCTTTATATTTGTGCGGTGGACCACCAAACGGGAAAAGACTGATCTAAATCACTCATTCTGAGTGAGGGGAGCTGTGTGGTCTTGATGCATGGTGTTTGCCTCGAGTGCTAGAGGTTACGGGTTCAATCCCCGGTAAGGGCTGGGATTTTTTCATGTAGACTTCGACTTCTAGTAATTCCCCTAGGTCTCTGGGTAGTGAGATCGGACAGCTGTGTGCATTGTTGCGCATGCAAAAAATCCCTTGGCAGTTGGAAATCGAAAAGAGTAGCCTAACGGCGCTGCCCGGGCAAAAATTTGATTTTAAAATCTACCCAAAGTATTTCATAAAACCTCGCCGGTGCTACAGAGCCTGTGCACTGTTTTGAGCTTCTTAAAACTCAGAATTTAGTTAGAAGAAGAATGGAGCACTTATGCGTCACTTCCCGTGTGACATGATGTTGATCCGTTGTTCAAACTTTATAGACTCATTGTGAGTCAAGAAATGTGAAGCATTTGTCTGCAAAATCAGACAAAAAATATACACAAAAGAATGACCATAAAGACAACAGTACTCAGAGCTAGGGTAAATGCTTTATATTTCATAACTTTTGGCAACTTCTTCTTTATTTATCAGCATCAAGGTAAACCAAGGATAAATGCTACAAACAGAAATGATACAAAAGCTGCTTAAAATACATAAGATGTGGCCTGGTTACTGACTATTCTGCTAACATAAAGATTATTCTCTCAAAAAATATAACACTCTACTGAAAATCAGATTAAAGGAATTCAAAATGACTTAAGTACATCAACATTTCAGTTGCATACATTACATTAAGAGACATTATAAATAAATAGAACAAACAAATGATACTGTGAAAGACAGTGATTTGGAAATTCACTTGCATAAAAGGCATTCACACATGTACTCAATCTTGTTCACAGAGAAGATGATACTATTGAAGCAATTACTCCTGTATTTACCACTTTTTAACACTGTGTAAGACAGTGGGTGATTTCCATAAAGCAATTGTCAATACTCCTATATTTACCACTTTTTAACACTGTGTAAGACAGTGGGTGATCTCCAGCCTGAGGATTCATGGTTAGTGCAGTCATCATGAACTGTGCAGGCTGGGTTTTTTATCAGCATGAACTGTGCAGGCTTGGGTTTTCGTCAGCATGAACTGTGCAGGCTGGGATTTTTACTTTTGTCATCTGACAGAAGAAATTTATATCAGCTTATTGTAGATTCAAATTCAGGTTGCCCGCATGAGAGCTCAACATTCTAACCAAACTACTAGCTGCTCCTTCACTTTTCAAGTAAATAATCGTCTTCTTCTTCAGCATTGCGAGCCCTTGAGGTTTATTGCTGCAGATATCACCCGCCTCCACTCACCTCTCTGGTGGGCCTTCTCCCTCCTGTTGGTGACACCAAGAGTTTGTAGGTCTGTCTGCACATTATCTCTCCATCATCTTCTTGGTCTGCCTCGTGGTCTATGACCATTCAGCTCCCTAGTGTAAATATGTTTTACCTCTCTGTCATCTGACATTCTCTCAATATGCCCCAGCCATTTCAATCTATTAGTTCCCATGATGGCAGTGATCAATGGTGATTTAAACAAATTATGAATTTTGTTATTGCTTCTCACTCTACATCAAGTAAATAATAAAATGATATTATCTGGCCACATCATCAGGCAGCACTCTTTTGCAGGATCTCACTCTTACTGTAGAATATCAACAAAGTTCTTGATTCTTTTTGCTGACATTTCTGTCTCCTGTCAGAGTTCAATTGCTAGACAGGGAAGGAACCTACAACCTGCAGATCTGTCAAATGGATGTGCATGCAAAGCTCAGGTTCTGGAACAAGACTAAAGTTTAGAAGTGGATAAACAAATACAGCTTTCTGTTGGAGTTTACAGTTCGTGAACATGAAGGAAAGGAAGGGGTTCAATAAACTAAAGATAGTAAGTAGAAATGAATGTTACAGTGATGGTCAAACATTGCTGAAAGAGGGTACATCATGCAGAAAAGAGAATTATTTTACAATAACATCAGCTCAATGTTGGCACCTGTGGCTTAAAGATTATGAACATAGTAAAATCCAGCTGCATATAATTTGGCAGAAGGCTGTTTTGCAGTGACTTCAACAACGGAATAACTGTTGAACAGTTCAGAAAGCAACAGCAAAAAAAAAAAAAAAAGACTGTAACAGAACAGTGCTCCTAACTAAGGGATGTAACAGAACAGTGCTCCTAACTAAGGGATGTAACAGAACAGTGCTCCTAACTAAGGGATGTAACAGAACAGTGCTCCTAACTAAGGGATGTAACAGAACAGTGCTCCTAACTAAGGGATGTAACAGAACAGTGCTCCTAACTAAGGGATGTAACAGAACAGTGCTCCTAACTAAGGGATGTAACAGAACAGTGCTCCTAACTAAGGGATGTAACAGAACAGTGCTCCTTACTAAGGGATGTAACTGAACAGTGCTCCTAACTAAGGGATGTAACAGAACAGTGCTCCTAACTAAGGGATGTAACAGAACAGTGCTCCTTACTAAGGGATGTAACAGAACAGTGCTCCTTACTAAGGGATGTAACATACATGTGCCCCTAACTAATGGCTGTCATTAAGGAAACTTATCAAGATTTTTAAAATCAGATTTGTGGAGCAGAAAGGTACATTAAATTCTTCACCCACAAAATGTTAATTATGTTTCATGGATGTAGTTATAGTCATCCCCATGTGGCAGGCAATTTCTCATTAATTTGAAGCCCCACCCTGGCCGTTACCAAGGATCGCAATATAGCCCGGCCATAAATATGGTCTACTGGCTGAATGCGGCTTCCGGGACCTCTCTACAGGTGATTGTCATCTGCATAGTGGCACTTTGTGTCATCGGGTGTTTATCGCTTGTGTGATGTCTTGGTAGGGTACAGCAAGAGAGAGAGAGAGAGAGAGTCATGGATGTACCATTTCTGTTCTTAAAAAAACAACATGTAAGATATGTTTAAAAGTAATTGTCATTCTTTTCTTCAAAAACATTAAAATGGTGTTTTTCCATTGCCTATTTAACCCTGTTTCTCCAGCTTCTGCTGTGAAATCTTAAAGACTAAAGTACTTCACATGGAAAGAAGAAAGCAACAAAATATTTTGAGGCATTGTTACTGCCACAAATTATATGGGCAGTTCTCTTGTCAAACCAATGTAGCATATGTGATTACCTAACATAAGAAGGAGAAACAATGCATATGGTACCATTTCTCCACACATAAGTAAACTATTACATGTGAGTTCTCTGAACTTGTCAATCTTATGTAGCATTAGTCAATCCTTTATGCAAAAACAACAAAGAAATGAAGAAGAGAAAATATCACCACACAACACTCACTGATTATATATCTTCTTTTTTGCCTTCACCAGCTGTAAACTCTGTTGGTAAGTTTTGTTGTTCATTCACTTCTGGACTTGGACTTGTTCCAGAGCCTGAGTGTTGCGTGCACATCCAATTTACAGATCTGACTTATCTGTATGCAGACTGTTGGTTCCTTGCCTCTCAAGCAGATGCACTCGGACTTCGAAGGAAACCCCAAACTAGTCAACTCTTACAACATGCCTGTTCGGGAGGCAGTGTGTCTATTCTTGTTTTCCAGACAATAGGACTCCGGAACCCACACTGGGAACTTATTATATATGACTTCTCTAATACTCCAACTTTTGTAGCCTGTCCTTCATTCTCCAATGCAGCACAAATCCTCAACCAACTCACACTAAGTGATCATATCCTTTGCTATCACATGCAGCTCACCCCATGTCCTCCTAATCTTTTTTTAATTCACTCTTTAGCTTCCTTCTCTATGGGTTTATTGGGCTACCTTTATTTCTCTGCCCCGGTGGGTTCCAGAGTAAAGCCCTTCTAGTTATACTATTCTGAGGTTTTCTCAATGACCATCCTGCACAACCCCATTCATCTTTTCTTCACTGGAATTTGTTTAGATCTCTAATAAATTTCAAGGTTAGTAATTCTACCAAACAATTCAATTCCATCTATTCTGTATAGGCACCAGTTAACTTCTGCAGTTTATTAGTAACTGTTTTAGTTGTTTGCCATGTTTCCAATCCACAAAGCTGTACTTACATTAGAATTACCAATTTTAAGTTTAGTATTATTTGTAACATCCTCTGACTTCCAAAAATTTCCTAGCACAAAGAAAGCTCCTCTTGCCTTTTCTATTCACATGTTAATGTCTCTATTAGTTTCCCCTTATCTGTATCCACATTACAGCTCATTTAGGTGTATGATTCCATATTGTGGAGTGGGATATCACCAAGAGAAATTAACTGCTTGCCTGGTTAACTTGTCTTTCCCTTGTGGGTGTGTTAGACCTAATGGTTGTGATGTCTCATGGAATATGTTTAATGTATCTTGCATCTGATTCCATGAGTGGGGCAAAAAAGAAATGTCATCAGCAAAATCCAGGTCATTAAGCTGTTTTGCAGGGGTCCACTAAATTTCCATTCCTGGTGATAGCTGTTGCTGTCTTCAAAATCTAATCTACTGCCAGTAAAAAATAGTTGAGGCAACAAAATACATCCTACTCACACACCTGTTCTTTACACTAAACTCTACTGATGAAATACAATTACTTGTGAATGATGGGTATTTGGAAGGGCCGAATGTAAGACAGGCGTGCATACCCAATTTGTGAACATCTGAAAATAAAAGTTAGTTTGTTCATTCTTTTTTTCGAATGTATCTGTTAGTTTTCCCTCATGAAAAACTCGGCATTTCACATAGCATTAGTGAACAACTTATTTAGAAAAGAGAAAGCAGTGAAGGAGTACAGTGCTCCAGTTTCACACAAATGTCAGCAGCTAGAAGTGAAGTCTACGATTTCATTTCTACACAATATTTCCTATCTAGAGGCTTATACTTACTGGTATTTAAAAAAAGCAACATTATAGTAACATTTTATACAATTAAAATAGCCCTAAATATAAACTCAATGTGAACACACTGTTATAATATAAAACACAATATACAGTTCAGAACACAAATACTATGCTAAATTAGTTCCATTTATACAGACACAATAGCAGCTCAAAAGGAAGGGCCAAGCCACCATTTGTTCATAATCACAGATATTGTAAGATATATACAGAACTTTTGTTAACAAGTACAATCATTCAGAGAGTAGCACAAACTCTCTTGTTTAATCATGATGGTAGTTTGCTGTGGAGTGGCATGACACACACACTAGTCGAACGGCCCTAAATCCTCAGGCTTAAAGGCAGTAATGGCATTATTGTTTGTATGGCAGGAGCATCATTTCAACAACTGCCCATAATCTTGCTACATCTCATATTTATTCTCACAAAGAACAGCGAGCAGACTTCCACTCAGACATATGTTACAACTGTTCTCGTATAACTATCTCTACTATATGTATTTACCATTCTGAGGCTGTGCAGGATATGGGGGCGGGGGGAGAAAAGGAGAGGGGGGGGGGGGGGGGGGGGGGAGGGGGGGGGAGGAGGATTAACCCTCTAACCCCAAGGATACTAAAATATGGGTCATGACCCGATGGAATTACAAATTTACATCTAAAAAAAAAAGGGTCACTAATCAATTTTTTATAACTTTATCTATATTGAAAAAGTTGTTGTTATCTTAAAATATATAAAGATATATGAAGGTAGTAATACATAAAACTAAAGCCTCATGAAAAAATGGAATTACAAATTTACATCTAAAAAAAAAAGGGTCACTCAAGATTTATTAATCAATTTTTTTATAACTTTATCTATATTGAAAAAGTTGTTGTTATTTTTAAATATTTTATATGGCCTCCTAATATATGAAGGTAGTAATACATAAAACTAAAAGCCTGATAAAAAAAAAAAAAAATCAGAAAAGTTTATCGGGGAATTGATTATATCAATGTTTTGTGGCTTTATGAGAAACATGCATTTAATGTGCAATCAAGGCTTTCAAAAAAGCTCTCCCATTTGCCTCCCATAGAACAAACCCCTTCTCCATGAGAGCAATAAGTTTATGTTCTTTCCAGTTCCAGAGTTAGCTGCTGAACCTCTCTTTCTAGTGCAGCATTTTTGCGCTGCATCTGGACATAGTTGAGTTGAAGCTGCTTCTGATACCTAATGACTTTGTTCTTCTCATCCAGCCACTGTTCCTGTTCTTTCTCACGCTCTTCTTTAAGTAAGGCTACCTGCATTTGAATCTGCATGATCTCCTCCTGTAAATCAACAATAATTTGGTTTCTCTCTGCCAGCAAAGAGGACCTCATGTCTTCAGATGCTGCTGCTGCTTCATTTACAATGGTTTGTGTGGAACAATCCCTGCTGGCAGTAATGTCTTTAGGCTGGGGACATTCATCATTTATGAACTAAAGCTTGTGTTCATACTAACTAGTCTTGAAACTGTGCAGTTCTCTATTTTCTTCAGTTCAACTGAAAGGAAAGAATCTGTGCCTGAAAACTAAATTCCTTGTTTTTTCACTAATTCCTTATTAACATGTTAACTGTTTTCTCATACGCCTTTTCTTCCTGCAGGGTCTTCTGCTCTTGCTGAAGTTTATACACTTGAAGGGAAAGAACTTGTTCAGTTTTATATGACTTTCGATTCTGAACTTTAAGCCGACGTTCATATTCATTTTGTATTTCTTGAGTCTCACGTAGCCAAACATTCCTTCTTTCTTCATAAACTTGAAATATTGCATGTTCATTCCTTTCCATGACTTCTCTCAGCGTGTTAATTTCAGAATCTTTCTCTCTTAGCATTGCTTCAAGTTCACCAACACCACTATCACTAGGAGAAGGGGTCTGATGCATGCTCTCAACTGGATGGAACAAAACATGGTTGGCGGTGAGTGACGGAATTGAATCAGGCCTTTCTGAAAGACAAGATCTGGGGATGCTAGGTTCATCAGTGATGGGTAAGTAGACAGAGTTTACGGAAGCATGGGAGCTGATAGGAATATTGTTGTAGGCACTGCCAGCACCAACGTGGGAAGAACTGTTTGAGGAGCTGTGCTGAAGACTGTTGTGGAGGCTGTCTTCACTGGCAGTTAAAGAGTAAGACGTCTGTGAATGATGGTGATTTATATCCGCTGCATGAGGAGAGTTGATGGATGCAAGTGAACTACGCCCATCAGAGCTCTGTCGGTGAAATTTAGTTACAGGATCACCTGACAGTTCATATTTTCTTCCGATATGAGAATCTGAACTTCCCTGTGTGTTCAAGATGCCATTACCCAGCTTCAAACTGTGCGGTCTGGTCATGTCAAAAGATCCGTTCATGTGGCCATCAGTTCCAAGCTGTCTTGTCATGACCCTGTCTGGGCTAAGTGGCGAGCTGGCATGGACAGGTTTGAATGCAATTGGCTTTATCAAGTTCTGTCCAGGTTTCTGAAATAAATGGGGGGAAAAACATAACTTGTTATTTTGTCAAACAATTTGTCCTTTGTGAAAGTAATACACACATAAAGGGTACACCATCAAAACAAACTCAGCTGGAACAGGACAATGGTAGTAAACCTTGATAAGAAGTCTGAACCACAATGTAGCAGCAGCATCATGTGCCATGCTGGTGAGCACATGTGGTCATAGTTTGCTATCTCACAATCAAGATCAGGTGTGTGCTCTTGTCTGTTCCATATTATGTGGCTGTGTGTGTGTGTGCATACTGAAATTAGAATTAACGTCTTCATATGCCTTTCAAAAAGCCCTAGACACTGTCTCTCCACACACTGGCAATCACAGTCCTTGGTGTTCTCGATAAAATGTGTTGATGACATCTATACATGCCACCATCTCTGACTGTCTAGCATCATTTGTCTTTGTTGCTTCTACTTCTTCACCACAATATTATCCAGTGTCTCTCCTTAAACAATACGATTAAAGAACAGTTATTTTAAAAGAGGTTAACGGTAAAAGTAAAGGACCCTAAAGTTATAGTTGAGTGTTTAACACAGTGATAGGAAGTGAAGGCAACGTCGTCAATGACAAGAAAGAAGAATAATAAAACCGGGAGTGTGAGTGTAATTTAAAAATAAAAGGTGAGATGGGGACAGAAGATCAAGCAAGCTGAAAAGATTGTGATTAAAAGAAGGAGAAGAAGAGGACCGTGAAGAAGACCCAAAAAAAAAATAATAATAATACATACCGATAGTAACAAATTAAATGAAATTCACCCCGTCTGGGTTCCGGAGCTCTACTATAGGGAAAACAAGAACTGACCCACTGCCTACCCAAAAGCATGTCGTAAAAGTCGACTAATTGGGATCTTCCTTCAGAGTCAGAGTGCATCTGCCTGATAGGCAAAGAACCAACAGTCTGCATACAAAGTAGTCAGATCTGTCAAACGGATTCACATGCAACACTCAGGTTCTAGAACAGGATTGCAGTCCAGCAGTGGACGAACAGCAAGAACTTTCCACCAGAATTTACAGCCGGTGATTGCGAAGAAGAAATGAAATTCGAACAATATTATTCTATACTGTTGCTATAATTTAGACGCACTAAATGACTAACCTAGCGACAACAAGCACAGAATCTGGCTCAAGATTCACCAACGTCAGTAAAAGGACACAAGCTCACGTCAGCCAATATTTATTACTGTTTCTGTTTGCATGGCTGGCCACAATACTACTAGCCGTTCCGTGGACTGGGGGGAAATTAACCTGACGATCTCTGACTTCAGATGAAGTCAACACAGGGTTACGTAGTGACCGTTTTATTACAGTGACCGTAACCTAGGGGAGAATCGCAATAATTGGACTTTTATTTACAGGGAAACTTAAGCGGATGTAGCGCTTCCCTAAAGAATACCCAGGGCTTTCATTCTCATTCAATTTACCGTTCACTGCTGGAGTCATTCAGCTTTCCGCGCGTCGGACAAAGACCTCAGGGTAAACAAAGGTTCGTAGAGTTTTTCCTTCTGTCCTCTCTTCCCTGTCTTGTGATAAAGTGGCAACGGTCGTACACCGTCACACATCAAGTTTTGGGACGTAATGATTACACAGCGCTCGTATCTATTCACCTTGTGTGGTTTTCTGGTGCGAACAAAGACTCACCTAGTACTCACTTCTGAAGCCGTCAGGGGCAGACCTCTTCTTCTCCTCCTTCATCTGCGTTTACCCTTAAAGTAGAGGCTGGCACGTTATTTTGTATTTTAGAGCAAGCTTGCGGGGTCTGTGAACCCCTAAATGGTCATTTTTTTTACGACATGCGTAGCTAGGGGTAGTAGACCTATTCTTCCTATACCCCGTCCCCACAAATGGGGCCCCGGAACACATTTAGAAACATACTTCTAATATTACTAACAATGTTTTAAACAAATGCACTGTTTAATTACAGTAAAACTCCAATTAACTGTTAGCCATTTAACCGACAGTTTCAGTTATCGTCTTTAATTTTTTTTTTAAATGTACACCGCAACGATGAACTTCTCATACATTTTCATATCATACAACAATGAACTGCTCATATATTTTCATATCATACAACGCTGAACTGCTCATTTATTTTCATAGCATACAACGATGAACGGCTCAAATATAATAATATACAATGGTTAACAGTTCTGTGTAGATTACCGTAGCTGCTTCTGACACGCATGGCCAGGTGCTGGTACCGACACCATCTGGGAATCTTGTAATCTTGTCGTTGGATACTATTGATCGCCGCGTTACCAGTGATATAACTACTAACCTCCAGCTACGACGCCAGGTAATCAAGTGCGCCCCAATGTCAGACGCAAATTTGTGCTGTTTTAAAGCTCCAACCTGGCTGTTGCCGGGGGGGGGGGGGTCCTATGGGTTGAACGGGGCTTCAGGGACCTGTCCCCGGATGATCCTCATCCGAATGGTGGCACTTTGTGTCACCGGGTTTTTATCGCTGAGTGTGATGTCCTGGTGGGGTTGAACGTCAATCAGTCACGAAGCCAGGTATCATCCACTGTCTTGACGTTAACGATTTTTCGCGCTCAAGATTTTGCAGCAGATGCCAACTCTAGCCCAGTGTTCCTTAACCATTTTTTCACCGGCGTTCCACCAAAACAGAGAAACATGTTTCGCGGCCCACTAAAACAAAGAAACCTTTTTCACGATCCATCAAAATAGAGCAACCTGTTTCTCGGCCCATCAAAACAGAGAAACCTGTTTCGCTGCCCACCAAAACAGAGAAACTTGTTTCGCGGTCCACCATTACCATCACCGGCCGTGGGCTGCAGCGAGTCGCAGCTGGATTTGAAAGTCAGTCTCCTATCGTGTAACAAGTGGAATATTATCCACTTAAAGGCAACTTCCCATTAGGTGTTTAGCCAGGACACCAAACAATGAGAAAATCGGCTGTTGGCACAATGATGACTAGCCGCAATGGACCGACACTTTCTGCCTCCCGTTGTATATGCTCTTACTTAATGGTTTCCAGCTATCCTTTGATGTTATCTGTAAACTTTAATCACGTCAAACTCTTGCTCACCTGCTGGAAGAAATCAACCTGAAAGTCCAGTTAATCACCACAAGCAACAGCTTTGTGTAGACACCGTCACCGGCTTCCTTTGTTTGCGAGTCTATTATCCCGTACCACTAGGCTGGGGGGGGGGGGGAGGGGGGGAGGGGGGGGCGACTGCCTCAGGCTTTGTTCATGGTGTTAGTTTAATTACGGCAATCAAAAGTCTACAAACTAAGCAGCTGGGAAATAACTGTTTGCCCCAATGCTCAGATGTAATAGACAATGCCAAAACGACCTAGTATGCGCAGTAGGAAACACAACGGTTAAGAATCCCATCAATAAATAAAACAAAAGAAGAAACGTCTTGGAGCAGGTGAAATCCACAGTGTGTGTGTGTGTGTGTGTGCGCGCGCGCGCAAAAGCTAGCAATGACTTATTATACGTCTGTATGTGTGTGTGTGCAATCAAGCAAGGATTTAATAATATAATGCCTTTATGTGTGTGTGCGCGCATTTGTATGTATGTATGTATGTATGTATGTATGTATGTATGTATGTATGTATGTATGTATGTATGTATGTATGTATGTATGTATGTATGATATGTATGTATGTATGTATGTATGTTATGTATGTATGTATGTATGTATGTATGTATGTATGTTATGTGTATTTATGTATGTATGTATGTATGTATGTATGTATGTATGTATGTATGTATGGTATGTATGTATGTATGTATGTATGTATGTATGTATGTGTGTGTGTGTGTGTGTGTGTGTGTATGTATGTATGTCGTGTATGTATGCATGCATGCATGCATGCATGCATGTGTGTATGTATGTATGTATGTATGTATGTATGTATGTATGTATGTATGTATGTATGTATGTATGTATGTATGTATGTATGTATGTATGTATGTGTGTGTGTGTGTGTGTGTGTGTGTGTGTGTATGTATGTATGTATGTATGTATTATACGTAAAATTAACACCTGTGAAATGAGATGC
>CAJHNH020005746.1:202919-300419 GCA_905116865.2 Candidula unifasciata | reverse complement strand
TTACCGTACTATTCTGAGATTAAACACTCAATCTAGACTGTAGATCAACAAGGCAGATCACAGATACCACGTTAAACTTCCAAAAATATTGCGGTTAAGGACGATGGAATCACAAAATTCCCCAAGTGGTTGTGTAAGCAGAGCCCGGTGCCCTACTTTTTTTTTCTGTCTGTGTTGGGAAACGAGCAGGCAGATAGACTGGCCGGTTCTGCACCACATGGTGGTGAATTGATGTATGACAAGCTAGATGTTGTGTGGGCCCTCAAGTGAAACTCTGTTACTGGTGCCATCGGAAACTGAACTCTTCGTTTTGTTGCTGAAGATAGGGATGGAGCGCATACGGCAGTGTCCCGAATGCTATAATGTCGATTCCTAATTCAACATTCATAATAAACTTCTTTGTTAGGACGCACTCAAACGGAAATTATATGGCGGGTATTATGACGCGCACTAGGACGCAAAAGACATCCTGTGTGATACTGTCTGCATCACTCATCGAGTGCCCACTGGTCTATAAAACAAGGGGCAGTTATCATATGCCCGATGTGTATAAAGGGGGTACAGGTAAAGGATCCTTTCCTACGCCTTTCAGGCGTAATGGGTATATAGACCTATATTTTATAGACCAAACGGCGCTTGGTGGTGATGAGGCCAGCATCATGCCAGCCGCCTTTATTTCCCATGATTGTACCTTGTACCCACTTAAGGTTGGGTCGACCTGGGAGCCAAGGTCATCAAGATCAAAAGGGGTACTTTTCAAACTTATGAATAGCGACTGATGCTGCAAAGGATCTCCTACATCATCTGTCCCTCGTCTCCTTAGCACACTCTTAGATTTTTTTTTAAAGATTTACAAACAAGAAAATAAATTAGGAAGTGAGTGAGTGTGTGTGTGTGTGTGTGTGTGTGCGCGCGCGTGTGAGACAGAGAGTGAGAAGGTCAGAGCGAGATACATAAAGACGTACTGACATACACACACACACACACTTAGAGAAAGAGATGACTGAGCAAGACAGAAACAAAGACATACAAGAACTAAGCGAAACACACAAAGATGCAGGACACATAACGACGTACACACAAACACAGAGATAGAGGACTGAGAGAGACACGTAGACGCACACACACATATACAGTGAGAGAGAGAGAGAGAGAGAGAGAGAGAGAGAGAGAGAGAGAGAGAGAGAGAGAGAGAGAGAGAGAGAGAGAGAGAGAGAGAGACCAGCAATAACACTTTCAACAAACTACAGAAAAGAACACATGCCAGTCTGTTTTCCTTACGTAGTGAGAAAATTAAACACTTACATACGTACCATGATCTTGAAGCCACATTCCAAAACACAAAGAAATGTTAACAGAAACGGCAAACAACGTTCCCGAGAAAATCAGCAAAACGTGGTTATTATCCCACTGCGATATGCCTGTGACCCACACAGCCCTCCTTCCCCACACACTAAACACACAAAAATAAACATTCTAGACTGGTTCCACAATATTCCCGGTGACATTACAGAATTCACTTGTGTAACTGACACCAATGGTATCCGAAGTGTTAAAAAAAGAAACACAATACCCACGTATGTGGAACAGAAATACCGAAGACAAACTATACACTGACTGGGGGATAATACTGGCTTTTATTTATAGGGGGACCAAAGCTGCAGAAAATGAAAAAGCCGTAAGGTTAGCGCTGTAATATACACTGTGATAGAGAGGCGTGAAAATGTAAGATTCCCACACTTGCTAGATGACAACTTGACATGGTTGGTGACCTAGTCGGTGTAATCTTCCTTGGCAGACTGATCTTGTCTTCACGACTTATCGCGGACTGGGTTGTCAGCAAAGGCAAATATACAAACTAATGTATAATCGTTTTATGTATTTATTAATTTGCGTTCCCCTGGCTGACACTGTGGCTGATTTGGTGGGCTGACATAGTTGTTGGCATTTAGCGATTGACTTCTTCAGCATTCCGAGCCCTTGAGGTTCATTGCTGCAGATATCACCTGCCTCCATTCATCTCTCTGGTTGGCCTTCTTTTTCTAGTTGGTGACACCAATTGTTTGCAGGTCTGTCTAGACGTTATCTCTCCATCGTCTTCTTGGTCTGCCTCGTGGTCTTCGACCATTAATCTCCCTCTTGTATACAATTTTTACTTCTCTGTCATCTAACATTCTTTCAATATGCCCCAACCATTTCAGTCTATTAGCCAGTGATCAGTGGTGGTTAAAACAGAGTTTAGTGATTGACACTAGGCAGAAAAAAAAAAAAAAGAAAAAAGGAGTGGAGACAGACACACTAGGAACATTTTAAACCTGTTTCCCCCAGGGGACCGGGCAAAAAAGGGGAAATATTTCTTGCGGATCGGTTATCAGCAAAGGCAACTACGAAACAAATGTATAAAACATTGGTACTTTACTTTTAATTCACCCCAAACAAAGGAAATCTCGGAGTTCTAGCGAAAGTCCAATATTCTTGGGGTGCTAAGGGCTGGGGTGAGTTAGGATTAGGATATTTTTTTCAGCCTCTACCGCCTCAGAGACACCCACTAATCTAATCCCAACCCGTAATACCCCTAGAATATTGGTCTTTCCCGGGAACTCCGGGATTTCTTTTTGGGATGAATTTAAAAAGAAAAAGTACCAAGCATGTTACTAAGTTATCAACACAATGTTCTAAAATTACATTTTTAGATAATGTAACAAATGTCCTGTGCGCTATGATAATGGACAAACAGAAATGTTTGTCTTTGATGAAGAAGAAAATACAAAGAGCCGCTATATGAGTGAAATTTTGTTGGGATTACGATTAGGGTTCGGATATTTGTCAGCCTCGACCGCCTCAGAGACACCCACTAACCATAATCCCAAACCATTTAAACCAATAGAAAATTGGCCCTTACGGGAGCTTTTGGATTTCCCTTTATTGTGGGGTGAATAAAAAATTAAGTACCAAGCATGTTACTAAGTTATTAAACCAAATGTTCTGTGGGGGGAAAGGGGGGGGGAAGGGGGGGGGGTGGAATGAGTGGTTTCTGAGAGCCGCTACATGAGTACGATTTTTAGTGGATGGCTAAGAAATTTCGCCCACCGGTACCAGTCGGCGGACCATCAGTTAGACAACCTTAAAATCGAAAGCCATAGTTACCATACCAGGGATCAAACCCGTCGTCTCCAGATGACTACAGAGCCTTGTAACAACTGGTGAAGTGTAGAAAATAACTGACACGGCATGCCTTTCTATACATCTTGTCTGTTGGTTTTCCCCAGGCGCAATAAAGCCGACCCTGGCAACAAACACGCAAAAATAAAACATGCCAGCATCAGGGATCTATATATGTACCAGGGTTGCCAATGGGATTTTTTTGTTGTTGAAAAACCCAGCTAAGCTGAATCGTATCGTATCGTATAAAATCAAACAAAAATTTCAAGCTTAGTGCATTTTTAGCCGCCTGATGGCCTGCTTTTTCAAGGACGGTTCCTTTGCTATCTTATTTTATTTATATTCCTTGTGGTGATCACTTTCACCTGAGTTTGTTCATTTGTTGCCTAAGTTCTGGTTCTGAGGGGCCTGGTTCCTGTTTAATTGGCTATTCGCTAGCTTTTGCACTGTTCATCTGTGTTAGCACCAAGTCAGTTTGAAGTCACTCCGCCACGAAACAAACAGTTCCGCATACTGAGCGCCCTAAAACACGGCCCCCACAAGCTAAGCTGAACAAAAACCCAAGGAATATATTAGCAAAGAACCCCCCCCCCCCCCCCCCAAAAAAAAAAAAACCAGATTGCTAAAAAGTACAAATTTTAGAGTTACTAAACGAAACATTAACCCACTTTTATATAAGGATATATTTTGTTGAAAACCCAGATTTCAAAATTGAACCCAATGCGTCAAATAAAAACCCAGATCTGGGGGGCAAAGGCCCATCATTGGCAGTCCTGATATGTGTACCCGCCTCCTTTCACAGACTACACTGGAGAGGCAGACTGTCGCCTACAACAGACAGACCTGTCCAGACTTTGAACAAATGTTACGCTTGATGTACAACAAAGAAGGCATGCTAGGCATTTCCGTTACTACCGTGCAAACAACACAAGCCATGACGGTGTCAAAGGTGAAGACAGAACAGGGATGGGAGACATAAGCTGCTTGCTTTTCTCAATGAATAGTAAGCAGTACACAGAAATAAAAAGATCAGGAGACCATTGAGGCCGTAGAAACTTACATATAAAAAACAATTAGGCAGGTATTGATAGACACTCATAAAAAAAGTAAAAAAGTAAAAATTTCTACTTCTTTCTATGAGTGCCCATCAATACACTGTCTGTATATTATATAAAAAGAAGTAGTTAGTTCCTGTAGGGAGGCAGTGTCGTCAGTTGGGGTGGCAGGTTCGATTCCTGGCATGTAACTACCGCTTTCGTTTTTTATGTTGTCTGGTATGTCCTTCTGTCAGTCCTAAGAGTGCCGATATAATTTTTTTTAGTCAATGAATAGTAGTAACAGTTTTCCCGTAAACAAATGTCCTGTTCAATTTTCAAGGTTATAAGTGGGATTTAAAGGGGTGTCCTTGTAATTGTCCTTATGCTATTTTATATTGCTATTGTCCTGAAAAGTCAGACATGACTGAGCTACCGTATAAAAGTAGGCGGCACTACATCTTCTGTTAACACCTCTATGGTGAATTAAAGATGGGTAGAAGATGTCGATGCCGACCTCTACTGCGATACAAAGATGTGTGCACACGGGACACGAATGATACAGGAGCTGCGGTGGACTCGTGGGAACAAAATGCCACCGTGTCGTGAGAAGGGGGACACTTCAGGAAGAGAATGAGAATGAAGGAAGAAAGTGTTGCAGAAAGGATGAGAGCTGAGCGTCTAAGAAGAAACACACTGAATATAAATGTTGACAACAAAGGTCCTGAAATCGCATTCTATAAATATGAAAGACTTCTTAACGCGGGGGTGGGGGGGGGGGGGGGGGGGGTTTGCTAGCCATACTCGCCATCGTCATGGGCTGTGAGTATGTCTCCTCACAGTATAGCATCTAGAAAATTTGAAATCACATTATCGACCGGTTTGCTTACTAGTTCGTCGGTAGACGACTTCGTCGCGGGTCGGAACAGTATTTAGGTCTGTCTCCTTTGATCGCATTAACATTGCAGGAGTCCTTTTCGGGGCTCTTGGTGGCGTGTAATGCTAAGTCCCTTTACATGGCCCACATAACCTAGTCACAGTTATAACCTAAAGCTCCCCCTTCAGGGATAATGGTTGTACGTGACGATTTTCTTCCCAGCACCCACCTATAGAGACGTAAAGGTGCCAAAGACTTTATATTTCATACAGTCGTTACTTTTAATCATTTATGTTATTATTATTTTTTATTATTATTTGAAACGTGCTTTAAGATGTGGCTCCCCTGTTTAGTGGTGAATTGTGTATTTTAAAACAACAACCAACATTCCAGATCTACAGACGTGGAGATGGCTGCTCATGTATAACGTCTGTCAGCTGCTCATCTGTGAGGCTTTTTATGACCTGCCTGTTCAGGGACAATAGGTATATTCACCCTTACCCCCACCCGCTTTTGAAATTGCAGTCCCCAGAACCCACACGGAGATACACGAGATACGAGGCCAGTCATTTAAATGGCCCACTTAAGTTTAATTCACCTTGCTTCAATACATGTGGTCCGGGCGGTGAAAGTCTACGCGTTTCGGTACTATCGCAGTCAAGTAAGTACTCCTTAACCTGAACAGCAATCGAATCAAGGAATAATTGACAGAGAGGGAGATTCTCCTTCTCAAGGACCCTAGGGACTCCTGAAGTGTGACCAAACAATGAGTGATGGGACATGTATTCCCGAGGGACCCCAAGGGCTCCTAATGATGAATAACCCTGACCCAATGCAATACGTTCCAATCACAAAGACGTAATCCTAGTCGAGTCACTTCATAGTTAAAGCATATTTGTGTATGTATACTGTATTGTTCTTTATGCGCTGATGAAGGCTAATCGCCGCAACGTCCTTTGTTTGTTTATTGTGATCGATTTTGTAAAGTTAACATTAACTGTTTGTTTTTTCTTACCAACTTTTTCTCTTCCCTTTAATTTTCTAACCCTTTCAAAACTAGTCGAGACTAGCAAGGCAAATGAGCAAATGAGAGCTACATCTTTCACTGTAGGGCCGAGTCAAACATGGTGAATCATCAAAAGAGAGTCACACATACCTGTCATTATCAAGTCGAGATGCCCGGCTCGCTAGCTCAGCTGGATAAACCTGACTGCGCGGCGACTGGGTGACGAACATCTTGTGGTTCGGGTTCACACCCGGGGGTAGGCAGAAAAGCCACATTTATCCCAGATTTACGACATCTATAATGGAATCAAGGCCGAAGAGTTGCGATATCCATAGTACCGAGCCAAAGTCGAGACAGGGCGCATCAACAAACGAGTCACTTATCTTTTAATCTCCAGTCCAGACAAAGTGAATCAACAAAAGAGTTAGATCCATTCTCCGGTCGAGACAAATAAGGCGAATTTACGAAAGAGAGTTAGGAGTATCTATGCAAGATGTCATTAGCAGGATGACTCGCCCTAAAATGACATAAACACGCTGTGTAGTTAACTTTTTTTTAAACACACACAAATAAAACATCGAATGGCGATTGTTTAGGCCAAACATAAAGGTCTTATTTTAACGTAGATAACAGCAGTTATGCAGCAAGTCAGCAAAGGGGATGTCAACTCATACGAGTTATTTATGCACCATGAAAAATATCCCCCCCCCCCAGCATTGAGGCCAACATTGATATTTATATTATGAAATCAGACTTTCGTTCCATTCACCTCGGTCTTGACATCAGAGGCATATTACATATTTGACGACCAGGTGGAAGATAGAACGCAGCTAATCTTCTTTTTTCTTCTTTGCGTTCACCGGCTGTAAACTCCGGGGAAATGTTCTGGTTGTGTTCAGAGTGTTGCGTGTGCATCCGTTTGACAGATCTGATTAATTTGTATACAGACTGTTGGTTCCATGCCTCTCAGGCAGATGCACTCCGACTTCGAAGAAAGCTCCTAATTAGTCGACTTTTACGACACACTTTTGGGTAGGCAGAGCGTCTATTCTTGTTTTCCCTATAACGGGGCCGTGGAACCCACACGGGGAGCAGCTAAACTTTCACTGAGCCCATAAACTATAAGACAAATTAGCCGCATCAAAAGGGCACATTTTCATGCCACTGGAGCATGAGGTATATGGTGCTAAATTCATATTTGTTTGGATATTTTGATACTAGATGGATAATGCGGTCAACATCACGCCGGTCGAATTCACTTCCCATGATATTTTTGGGTACCCTGTAAGGTCAGTTCAAGATAAGAGCTAGTCTTTTATTTAAACACGGTACACGTCCTGCCCCCCCCCCCCCTTTTTTCCTCCGTGCGTTCGAAACCAAGACCTTCAGGTTGGCAGGCAAGCGTCTAGCCGCGGCAGATAAAAGCAACATGTAGACAAAACCCAGCATGTTATCCAAACCCATCCACCTGGACTGCACGTTACTTCACACAACAAGACCACAAACACCGATCTATTGCAAAGAGCAGGTATCGACTGACTGACTTTCTACCCCACCAGGACATCACACAAGCGATAAACACCCGATGACACAAAGTGCCACCATGCGGATGAGGATCGCCGTGGAGAGGTCCCAGAAACCGCGTTTAGACATTTGGCCATATGTATGACCTGCCTATATTGCGGCGCCTGACAAAAGCCAGAGTAGGGCTTCAAATGACAAAAAATTTCGTCCTAAATAGGACGAAACTAGTTATAATATAACATTGAAAAAGAGCAGGTATCGTAACAGTTTTTTCAATGCTCTGTCTCGGAACGCTCATGTGACTGGGTCACACCTGGAGAACTGAGGATGGTAAAGCCCACAAGTACATCCTCTAGGGTGAATTACAGATGGGTAGAAGATGTCGAGGCAGGCCTGTACTACGATATAAAGTCGCCTGTAAGCGGGATATGAATAATATATGCGTTGAGGTAGATTCCTAGAAACAAAATACCATGAACCGTGTTGTCTTGAGGGGGGACAATCAGGAAAGGAAAAGAAGTAAAGGGGGACAATGATTGCAGAAAGGCCGAGAGCCGAGTATCTAAGAAGAAGCACACTGAAGACACGCGAAGACAACAACAGTCCTGAAATCTCATACTCTAGTTAAAACATAATTACAGAGACTGCTCTGACTTTGTGCTATTCCATCCACATGGGTGGTGATCCACCTGCCTCCCGATAATTGTTTAACATTTTGACAACGCAGGCGGCATTTTGTGTCCTGTTGGGGTAAAAGAAGGAAGCAAGGATTAAAGCATTACTTTCCCAGAAGCCGGAATATAAGCAGGCCATAAATATGGCCAAATGTCTGAACGCGGTTTCTGGGACCTCTCCACGGTGATCCTCATCCGCATGGTGGCACTTTGTGTCATCGGGTGTTTATCGCTTGTGTGATGTCTTGTTGGATAGAAAGTCAGTCATTCCCACAGCACAATATACTGCTATCGCCTGGACAAACGAAAAGTATCAGCAAAAATAAATTGCGCCATGTAGTTCTACATTGGAACCGGGTGTCTGGGATCTGTAACTGTTTGATTCTCATCCTTGAGATGTTAATCATTAAAAAAAAATATATAACAAATTTTCTTTAAAAATGCAAATCTCGAGGGGTGAACTTAAAAAAAAAAAAAAAAAACACCAAGCAAACAGCCTTGAACAGTCGACACCGTTCAAGCGTGTCGTGTCTTCGCCGCAAGCATTCATTTATACCCCCCCCCCCCCACCCTCTTTCCCAATTCCGCTTACCTATGCATAACATACACATGTCTAAAACAGTTAAACTTTCGCCATTGTGGAAATTCCCATCGCGGATGCACTCAACCAAATCTTTAAAATCAGTGTTATATTTAACAAAGAACACAACTGGGGCTGTTAAAGCTGCAAACTTCCTTTCGCCATGGGAGCTGCGTGGTCTCGAGGCATAGTGTCCGCGTCATAGTATTTCAGGATCCTCGCCGCTGCTACAGAGCCTATGCACTGTGCTGACTTTCTTCGGACTCGGACTTCAGTTAAAAGAAGAACAGAGCACTTAAGGGTTACACCCGTGTGCCATGATGTTGATCGGTTGTTCAAACCTCAAACTTCCTTTCGCCAGTTAAGGTTAGTTGCGTATCCTTTACAGGACGTTACAGAATCAACCCCAGCAGCCCCTGGCTGTTGTGTGGTTTCTCTAGGCAAATTTACGCCCAGTAGTTTGCCATTGCGTCCTAGACGGTCGGCCCCCTGATACCACCGTCGAAACCAACGCTATATGGAACCAATAAGACATGGAGCGATAAAGAGGACTGTGCACCACACTTCAGTATGAAGTTACATATAAAAACTGACTGTATTTACCACTTGGTATAGGACAGGAACAGACATTGGTCTAAGTGATTGGTTTAAAGTCTATACTGGAGTGATATAAGGATACATTGTATCTCCTCTGTTATTTGGCACAACCACTGACTGGGTGGAGAATAAACAGTTAGAGGATCATGATTTTGCTGACAATATTATTCCGCTAAGTAAAAACAACAATGACATTCAAAAGGAAAACAGATGACATTCAAAAGGAAAACAGATGACATTCAAAAGGAAAACAGATGCTTTACCTAATTTGCATCAAGAGTTGGACTACAAAAAGGTTATGGAAAGACTACTATATATTCAAGACACTAGAAAAAAAAATCAAGTAGTTGTAACACTAGAGATAAAAGTAATTAAATTAACAGATCAATTTACCTATTTAGTTAGTAGACTTGACATTAAAGGTAATATCAAGAAATAAATTATGACACGCATTGGCAAGGCATCAGCAGCTTTTAATAGCTTGAACAAAAAATGGAACTCTTAAATTGTACAGTTTTAAACCAAGTTACGTATTTTCATTCTAATGTTATTTCAGTTTAGCATATGTTAGAACAGTGGCACTTTGGGTCACCAAGTGTTTATCGCTCTTTGCACGGTTCTGGTGGGGCTGAACGTCACTGACTCACTCACTCAGTTTTTTCGTACTGTCGAGAAACGTTTTACTTGTAAACAAGATCCTAGAAGTTCCTTGGTCTTACACACAAATTCTGGGTGTCTTATCTACCTACCCACTATTCAGGTGGATACCTGGATAATATACATGGATAACTGTACTGTTTAAAAATCCATAATGTTAATACTATCAAGTTTACCTGAGTCAGGTGTGGCCACAATCCACCTAAGGGGGTGGAGGCAGAAGAACAAAAAGGAGAGGAGAAAGAATGGGAGGATGGAAAGGAAGTGACGAAAAAAAAGGAGAAAGAAGAATTGCACCAAGAAAGAGGAGGGGCAGCAGCAGCATAGCAGCAGCAGCAGCAGAAGAAGAAGAAGAAGAAGAAGAAGAAGAAGAAGAAGAAGAAGAAGAAGAAGAAGAAGAAGAAGAAGAAGAAGAAGAAGAAGAAGAAGAAGAAGAAGAAAAAGAAAAAGAAGAAGAAGAAGAAGAAGAAGAAGAAGAAGAAGAAGAAGAATAGGAAGAAGGAGAAGGAAGAGGATCAGCACAAGGATTAGTCGCAACAGCAAAAGAAGAAGGATTATGAGGAGGTAATGAAGATGAAGTCGAAGGGGAAAAAAGTAGTAATACATTTTCAAATAATAATATATAATTTTACGATAATATAATTAAAAGCTACACATTTTATATAACAGCAAGTTGTCTAAAAGATTATGTGTTGTGAAATTTGTGAAATTAGTATGATTAAAGTATTAGAGGATAGTGTATTACAACGTCAGCACATCTCAACAGAACCTTTAGAATACTTCAGATTAACTTCGTTTTCTGAATCCTAGATTTTTGTTTTTGTTTTCGATTGTTGCTACCTGGCTATTGGGTTGAATTGGCGACTGCTCATGACTGAGTCAGCCTCAAAATAAATGTCTGGCTTAAATGTGAGCTATGAGTTAGTTAAGACAAGTGTAACGAGATTACAATCATCAAAATCCGTTACCTACATAGGTAATTGGTTGGGGAGGGGGAGAGGGCAGCTGCACTCCTTTGCAAATTAGCTTAAGGGAGCCGAGGATAAGGGGAACCAAGCCTTGTTTAAGTGCTCAAAAGAATACTAGTATGGTGAATGGCAGGTAAACAAACACAAAATATTTTTTGAAATAATATGTTGTGTACAAACAAAAATTTGAAGAAAGAAAGAAAAACGATTCTAAACACTGTTACTGGGGGTTGGGTGGCGGCGGAGTTCCAATCCCAATGATTTTTTGGGGCCCTCAAGGTATCTACACCCCCAGGTTCCGGCGACCGTGCACGAAGGCCCTACTTGTAAGTTCCCCGAAGACTGAGTTGGGCATGCGGGTTTTGCCCTCTTTGTTGATTTTCATCCCTGATGCAACGACATCGCAGGGATGATGAAATTGACAGGCAGACGTTCTTTCTTCTACTCAACGGAGTTGAATGATATGAACTACCCCTGACCTTCAAAGAATCGCATACTGGATGTGAAGTCAAAAGGCACATCCCAATTAACGTGTTCAACCTACACAGAATTTATACTGGGACACCCGTGATGGCGACACCAAGTGGTGTACAGTGTAAACTTTTTGTTTGCTTGCCCCCCCCCCCCCCCCAAGCGCTCCTACTTGATGGTCTGACGATCCCGAGATTATAAAAAATCTCCTTCTGTATAGCAAGCAAAAAGGGGAAATCTCAGCCATCCTGTTCAACCTCCAAAGAAGTTAAAATGGCGCATCCGTATCTATCACGCCAGCCTGATGCAGCGAGCATTTCTGTGCTGGTAAAGATGCGTTCAAGTCAGTCCTTGAAAAAAAAGTAGTTGCTATGACTGAGTTATAAGATGGTATGGGCAAAGGAACCTGAGGGCTAAGACATCTTGCGCTCCCTTTCAATTTCCCCGAAGTTTAAAGGAAGGGGGGGGGGGAGGGGCGAAGTAACTATGGGGTGACTCGTTTGCTATGAAACTAAGATTACCAAGATTACCAATAATTAATAAAGCTATTATTATTATTATTGCACACTTCAACAATACCCCACCTCCTGATTTCGCAGTGGCGGCATGCCTGCATGATGGAACTGATAAAATCGACCAGGTGAACTCCAGAAAACCTTCTTATGCTGTAATCTAATACTGTGCAGTTGCCAAGCGCCTTACCATTATGTTTATCCATTAATCATAATGTCATGTTGTTATTCTTTCTATCATAAAAAATAACTAGTTGGCTTGAGTTATGTGATGGGAACTCTGAATGCAACTAAGTAAACAACAAGAACATATAATGCTCATAATTTTGAGATACTCGGTTCGATTCCAGTGCAGGAGCAGGTAGACTGCTTTTCTTTGATTTTGACTACCCTGTCGAGAACTGACAGTTCTCAAACTAACGGCAAACTGCTGAACATTACAAAACATAACGAGCCAGCAAATGCTATGGTTTATTCTGCAATGTCCTGTAAAGGACACACAGCTAGCTTATTTAATGTCTAGTGACTAACATCCTTACACTCTGCAATGTGGTAACTAATAATGTCAAGGTGTTATGCCTCCAATATGACTCATACTAAACATTAATTTTTGCAATGTGGTAACTAGTATTTCAAGGTGTTATGCCCCCTAAATGAGTCGCATTAAACCTCGCATTTCGCTATGTGGTTACTATTATGTCAAGGTATTAAATTATGCCCCCCAAATGACTCATATAAACCTTAAATTCGGCTATGTGGTAATTAGTATGTCAAGGTATTATGACCCCCAAATGACTCACACTAAACCTTACATTCTGCTATGTGGTTACCATTATGTCAAGGTGTTATGACCCACAAATGACTCATACTAAACCTTACATTCTGCTGTGTGGTTTCTATTATGTCAAGGTGTTATGACCCACAAATGACTCATTCTAAACCTTAAATTCGGCTATGTGGTAATTAGTATGTCAAGGTGTTATGACCCTCAAATGACTCATACCAAACCTTACATTCTGCTATGTGGTTACCATTATGTCAAAGTATTATGCCCCCTAAATGACTCACACCAAACCTTACATTTTGCTATGTGGTTACCACTATGTCAAGGTGTTATGCTCCCTAAATTACTCACACCAAACCTTACATTCTGCTATGTGGTTACTATGATGTCAAGGTATTATGCCCCCTAAATTACTCACAACAAACCTTACATTCTGCTATGTGGTAACTATTATGTCAAAGGTATTATGCCCCCTAAATGAATCACACTAAACCTTACATTTTGCTATGTGGTTACTATTATTTCAAGGTGTTATGAGGTTCTAAAACTGCCATTTTATTCTTTAAATGTGAACGTAAATAGTACCATCCATAACTACCCCACTCTTCCAATCTCAGGAAAGTGTCTGTCAAGGAATGAACCGCCACTACACATATTAGACGAGTCGGGACCTGGTATTCCCCCCCCCCCCCCTCGGCAAAATTTCAAATTTAGACCCGTCCGGAAAGGTATATAGTCCCTTATATTGATCTATACCTTTATCGGGTAAAATAATAATTTCTAGACCTTTTAGTTGCTTTGACTTATCGTAATTTTCAAATCTGCAACTGTAGGTTGACGTTTTCTAGGTTTTATTTGAATATTCCTGGAAACCGGTTTACTCCTTGCTCATGTATACAAGGGACTTCTTTTCTACTGACGCCAAGCGTAAGTTAGAGCGGGCATTTTCTGCCTGAATTCCTAGAGATCAGATGTGTTCATCGGCGCCTCGTAAATTTATACTTTGAGAAGGCGGCCTGTAGTGTCTAGGACATTTCCTAAGCTTGGGTAAGTTACTTATAGTTTACGAGTACCTTAAATGATGTCTTGTTAAAAGGGTCACTGCTGTAGATAGAGCGGTATCGGTTATGTGATCGCACAGAGTTCGACCGTTCTTGATGTCAAGAGAACCGGATCCGAACCTTAGACCTTCTTCTGTCCAGACTAAATAGATTGTGCCTAGATTAACCCACACCACTGGTAAAGATATTGAACCCTACAAGTATTTATCCCTTAAACTAGCAACAGAGGTTGGTGCAGTATTAACGGGGACGGAGAATGTAGGTCAGTTTTTTCGGCAACTATAGCGTTGCTTTGAGTGTGGTTGACACAGATCAATGGGTGTGTAGAGAATGGCCTGAGAGACGGAGGAGATATGGGTACTGACTGTAAACATTGGTGTCTGTATGCAGATGTGAGGGGGGGGGGGGGAGAGAGAGAATGATATGTATGTGATAGTGTCTATCTATCTCCACTATATATATATTTGACTTTCCATCTCTTGCACTAAACAGACAGATAAATGAAAGGAGACATTGTCTCCTAGTCTTCAGAGTACACTCTGAGGAATGTAACAGAGGAGCAGAGGTGGAGTGAGCTGATGAGTGATGGAAACTGATTACTAATTCTGAGTTCTTTCCTGTCAAGATGATACCCTCTTGGTGATTACTAATTCTGAGTATTTTACTGACAGGATGAAACCTCTGTAGAAAGCGGGCAGATCAATCACAGTCCTACCAACAACTGCTAACTAACCACCAGCTAACACCAGTGAATGTACCTAGCAATAACATGTCGTGCCCTATATACCACTACTTTAACATGGCCAGAGAGTGTGTGTGAGCTCCAGGGCGAGTGAATATTTGCACAGATTGTGTCAAAATCAGGTGCACCAGTCTTCAGGAGCTTGGTTGAGCTCTGAGGCAGCTTTGTGACTTGAAATAAGTTGAGCGTATATTGGCCACGGGGCATCCCTTAGACCAATACGAGCCAAACGACTCAACATAATTATTTTTGAGTGCTGTTGGTTCTTAAGGAGAAATCCTTAAATCAGGCACGTGACAGGAATTATATGTGACAGTGTCCAAGTGCAGAAGTATTGCACTGCTTTCACTCTGTAATCTTATTAGGCCAGAACTTTTCTCTGCCTACCTCTTCTCCAGTTGAATCAGCTTCTTTCCAGGAGGAGAAGGAGGAAGGGCAGAAGAAGAGGAGGCGGATAAAGAGCAGTAAGAGAAGGAAACGTAGAGGGAAGAATAAGGCAGTATTAACACTCACCTGTGCCAGAACTCCACTGACAGGAGCCAGCTTTGGTGGGGTCGTGTCCAGATCCTCTGACAGACTTTGTGCTTTTCGCTCCATACTTCCTTCATTGGCTACATCCAGTGAATCATTACTATAGCACACACGAGAACCCTGACAGTTTGGAGTTAACAGGCTCAGTTTCAAAGCAGGGGGTGACCAAGTCTTTCTTCTGCTGTGATGTTGGTGACTGTTGTACCGAAACTGCATCTGGCTTGCTTGCTCATGGCTGGGATTAAAAGGCTCTTGTGGAGGCATGGAGCCAGAAGCTACTGAGTGATGAAATGCTGGCTGTTGGTAATGATGGAAGCTGTGGTTGTTTTGTGGCTGTTTATAAATTGTGTTTGATCCACTTCTGACCTCAGACTGTCTAGTTTGTTTATTGTGAAAATTATATTGAACATGTGTCGGTCTTTGTGTATTCTGAGGGTGTGCTGATACCAACATGTTATTCTGCACTGCTGAATATGAATGTCTGATTAAGGGATGTGAGGATGTGTCATTACCATGGCTAAAGTGAGTACTGCTTCTTCCCCCATGGTCTAAATGTGCATCTGGTTTATGTGAGCCATGACCATGTGTGCTTGAATATATCTCCGCTTCAACATTAGGGCTACCAGTTTTCTTCTCTTTGGACAGAACACTGCTGATGTCTGAAACTGCTACTTGTAAAGGCACATAGTGCAGAGCCTCCAGCACATGCTCCTCCCTGGAAGTATGTGGCGTTCTGCTTCCTTTGCTAGACAGCTGGGAGGCAGCACTTAGTGTGCGTGGTGTGTGAGATAAATAGTTCTGCTTGGTTTGTGGGTTGATGTGGGAGTAGTCCTGGTACTCTCTTCCTGCATTTACTGGACTAAAAATGTACTTGATCTCCCGAGAATAAGTAGAATAACTGGAGGCAGGGCTGCACACGTTCTGATGAACTTCAGGAACAGTTACATCCAGGTCTCGAAGGCTGTCTATACTATTTGACATAGTTCAGACTGTTAGCTGAAACTGTAAAGATAGAAAACATATACAAACTAATGATAAAACTCAGGATATATTATTTAGCAAAACAATGAAATGTGTTAATTTTAAAAAAAAAATTAATTCAACATATGCTTAAATTACACAGATTAGCTAACTTCTGCTGTGTTTATGTGTTGTATTTGACACAGATAACCCTGTTTCTAACCAGCTTATATTAATGAACCACGTAGATGCACTCATTAATGAACTACAACACAGAAAGACACAATAACTGACTTAGCCTCATAAGCCACAGCTTGACAACAGGTAAATTTACTTTTCTGTTCTGTCTCTCCTCTCCCTTCTTATCTTGCTTCTCATCTTCCTCTTTTGTGTTTTTCTGTTACTTATTTTGGAGTGGAGTCCGTCTGCCTACTTAAACACCTTAAGTCAGCGTGTTGGGAAATGAGCAGGCAGACAGACTTGCCTGTTCGGTACCAATTGGGGGAAGACTGGCCTGCAACACTTGGTGGTGAACTGATGTATGACAAGCTAGATGTTGTGAGGCCCTTTGGGAGCGAGTGAACAGTGCGGAGGCACAGATATATCAATATGGTCTGAGGAGAATGGCCCTGCGGGGAGTTACCAAGGAATCTGGGAAGGGTGAGACGGATATACAATCAGATAGTTACTGGTACCATCAGAAATGGAACTCTTTGCCTACTGCTGAAGATGGGGACGGGGCGCTTATGGTGATATCCCGGGTGCTGTCATGTTGATTCTTAATTCAACATTCAAGTCAGTGTGTCACTTCAACAAGCATCGGTTTAATGTTTACTTCCTCTAAATACAATGAATTCACGCTATAAACCTATGAGCCAAAGCCAATTAAAAAAAAAATTCCATTGTGATATCTGGGCCTCCAATTTTCGGTGGAAAAAAAAAGAAGAGAATAATCACTGCCCCTAACAAGCATGTCGTTGAAGGCGACTAATTAGGGTTTCCTCTTAAATCCAAGCGCAACAGTCTGAGGCGAGGAACCAACAGTCTGCATATAAACACTTCATACCTGTAAAACCGATGTGCTCATAAAACTTAAGTTCTGGAACAAGACCAAATTCCATAAGTAGACAAACAACCAGAACTTTCCGCGAGAGTTTACAGCCGGTGAATGCTAAGAAGTAAAGTAAAGTGAAGAACTATTTTCAGGCCTTCAGATGTACCAGGCTAGACCTATATTTTATAGACCAATCAACACTCGGCGGGTGATGTTGTCAACAACATCACGTCGGCCTCCTTTACGTTCCAGAACTATACCTGGTGGACACTCAAGGCTGGGTCGACTCAGGAGCCAAGGTCATTTTTGAAGACGAAGAGCTAATAGTAAAAAGAAAAGAAAAAATCAATCCGGATGGGCATCTGAGTCCTAGACCTTCGGGCCGCAGGCGAGATTTCTGAAGTACACTACGGTTATTCCCTGTTATAAATTATATGAATATCCTTCGACATGCACTGACAGAGGCTTAGCACAAATAGGTTTATCTAGAACACAAAAGTCGGCAGTTCAAAGTAAATGCTATGCTTTATCGCCATGCTCCGTGCATTAACTCATTTGCTGCACACTTTCATGGGTTTACACGGAACTGTTCGTTTGGTCTCACGGAAATGTGCCCCAGCAAAGTTTTGGCTCATGTTGTGGTTTCATAGCTTCCTTTATCTCATTGATCTTGAGAAGAATGCATGTTGCGGTATGCGTGTTTAGAACTGAAGCTGCCATGTTGACGTTTTTACCGGCACAGCAAACTTGGAGACGGCATACCCCGCCCCGGCTTGAGTTGTCTTCGTCACTCGCTAATGAGGGTGGTTGGCCCCCTGTGTTGTGACTTACAGCTAGTCTGCGATATATGCACATTTCAACCCAAAACATCTTCAGCAAACCATAATCAGTCGCTGTTTACGACATGTCTATTAGAAGGACTATTCTCTCTTCCCTACCAACTTTCTCACCCCGAATGGGACATCGAACCCACACGGGAAGGATGATTGTACTTCCTACAATTCATACACACTATACTTATTCAGTCTGAACAGAGGTTAGAAGTGTTGAAAAATCCTTAGGGACAATTAAATACCCAAACCTAACTGAATGAAACATTATATCTTTATGTCCTCCAATCCCAGCCAACCGATGCAGGGGCGCTGGAATCCAGGGGATCAAGCATCGTAGGTCCCTCTCAGAATTATGGAGGGGGGGGGGGTATAAAAATCCCCTATAATATTTGTAAACCCCCACCATGTATACACGTTATCTCTTTAAGTATGCGTTTATTATCATTGTTATTATTGCTACTATTTTATTATTATTATTTAACATATTTCATATAATTTCAAATATATTTTATTCAGCACGTTATCATTATTATTTTTAAGCACTTAAAGGAAGCAAGTCTTTTAAAGCCTCATCCTGTCTTTTTCTTACTTCTTTTGTCGTCTCACTGACAACCAGCTTGTAGCCCAGAGTTGTGATTTTCTGTATTTGCCTTGCGCTTCTTTGGTGGCTTGGGGAACGGATTTATTCATCTTTTTGCAGGTTTAAAACATATTATTTATCCCTCTCCTTCTTGGTCTTCCTTTCGACCTCTTCTCAGATATTCTAGTGTAAAAGAGCCATCTTCTATTATGTAACGTGGTACCAAATCTACCAGCCTCTCAAGTGTTTTCCGACTTCTTTCAATTGGCTAGAGCAGAGGCTTTTTTTTTTTTTTTATTAATATCCTACCCCAGATGACGTCACAGGACAGTCCAACATTTTAGAGGGTGGTAAGACTCGGGTTTCCGGTTTTCTGATACTTTTAACGACCCCAAAACATCTAGAACTGGCCCTAACCGCAACCCACGACTGCATGCAGCCTAGGTCCCACGACTGCATGCAGCCTAGGTCCCACGACTGCATACAGCCTATCTACCACCCCCTGAAATATTAGACTGTCCCGTTACCAGTGGATTTCTCCTGTTTAGGGTAGGATAATAATATAGCACCGACGCTTTAAAGCCCTCCCCCCCCCCCAACCCCCCACCCCGGTTGTCACAGGAGCTAATTTTCCGTGCGACGTTCTCGGCTGGTGCAAGCCGGTACGATGAAGTCGATCACATAGTCTTTAAACATCCATTCCGCAATGACCGTCCATACATTACCACACTAGTAAAGTTAGACATACTCATCAGCACTAACAGTCGGCGACCAGAAGAGACCGATATCCCCAGACACAACACACAATAGAAATTGGCCATATAGACCGCATCACAATACTCAATTAAATATGTTGGTATAGTAATTAATACCGACTACAGCCATAGAATCATTAAGAACGATTAACAGTGCCCAAGTTCACTGATACAATAAAAACAAAAGCAGACAACCAGACACTAACACCATTGTTTGACTTCCCATGGTATCACTGTCCCTTTGTGGTTCTTAGAGCAGCCATAGGCAGACAAAAGAATGACTACGGCGTGAATAAATACACAACTAGACTGTGTGCTATGATGAAGCCGGCCCCCTGCAGAAGGCACATAAAAGCTCAGTCTAAAAGGTAATAGCATACACAGGTCATATGTTACAACAAGCTGAATAGAAAATGTGCAGTAATCATTATTGCAAAATAACCGAGTAAGCGAAATTGTGAATACAGACAGGTATGGCACGAGAATTAGGTAAAGGTGAGTAAGTTTGAGCTTTGTATAGTACCCACTCGTGAGGAGTGGTGTTGATTATTTCACACATACTAATCGCGATTGTATAAAGTGGGTATCTGCCCCTCCACAACTTAACTACTCTAGCTCAAGGTAGTTAGTTAATCTAAATGACAACACAATTTGTGAAAGAAACGTCGTCACCTTATTTTCCATCGTCAAGGGGAAACCGTCACATTATTTTTACAAGCTCTCGTGAACCAAAATGGTTTAAACGCCAAAGTAATGAACAACAACTTTAAGAGCGAAGCTCCAGTGTTCTTCGGTCATGTGATGAGAATAGGGCACCTGAAGAACATCGTGAAGACGGGAAAGATCAACGGTAAAAGAGGCGTAGGTGGACCAAAACGGTAAAAGAGGCGTAGGTGGACCAAGAGAATGGATACCTAGCGGCCTGAACGATGGACTGGATGAAAATATTCAGTGGCATGATGCAGAGTACCAAGAACTGTGATCTGCGGTAAGACATGAGCTCCTACGTCGCAATCACACATGATAATAATGAAATGCGGTTGGCCCAACACATATATTTCAAAGCAACTCTTTTTAATCGCTTCTATCGCTGTGGGTCTACCCCCTCCACTTCACCCCATCCACCCAAAAAGGCCATAGAACCCACACGGGGAAAAACACCAAATAAAATGAAGACAATCGAGATTCGGCAACAATGAGACTTACATGACAGACACTATCTCAGAAGAAACTCTTCTTGTCAGACATCTCAGACAGGAACCTAACCTACAGACACAATCTTAGCCGATAACCTACTGGACAGACACCTCACACTGCAAATAGATATTAATCCTCCCAACAGACACAATCTTAGCCGATAACCTACTGGACAGACACCTCACACTGCAAATAGATATTAATCCTCCCAACAGACACAATCTCAGCTGATAACCTACTGGACAGACAACTCACACTGCAAATAGATATTAATCCTCCCAACAGACACAATCTTAGCCGATAACCTACTGGACAGACACCTCACACTGCAAATAGATAATAAGCCTCCCAACAGACACAATCTCAGCTGATAACCTACTGGACAGACAACTCACACTGCAAATAGATATTAATCCTCCCAACAGACACAATCTCAGCTGATAACCTACTGGACAGACACCTCACACTGCAAATAGATAATAATCCTCCCAACAGACACAATCTTAGCCGATAACCTACTGGACAGACACCTCACACTGCAAATAGATAATAATCCTCCCAACAGACACAATCTCAGCTAGATTTCTTCGCGACAGTCACAATTTCACGTCCCCATGTGGGTTTCGGAACCCCACTGTATAAAAGACAAGAACAGACCCACTGCTTCCCCATCAAGCATGTCGTACAAGTCAACTAATTGGGGTCATCATTCAGATTCCGAAAATATTTGCCTGAGAGCAAAGAAACAATAAGTCTGCATGCACATAAGCCAGATCGGTGAAAGAGATGTGCACGAAACACTCAGGATCCGAAACAAGATTAACGTCCAGATGTGACCTAACACCCAGAATTTTTAGCTCGACTATACAGCCGGTGAACGCGAAGACAATCTCACAATCGGCTGTATAGATCAGTGGCTTTCAACCTTTTTCATGTGGCGCTCTTTTGAATATACGGCAAGACTCCCATGCCATGCCCCCCACCGAAGACTTGAGAATGTGGTTTAAAAAGAGGAGAAGAAATTATTCAAAGCACGATTAACAAGAGCTTGTAGTAAAAACATCCACACACATTTCTTGACGCCTTCCTTAAAAACTTCCTTGAGCTCCCAGGTTAAAAACTACTGATTTACAAAGAATGATACCTTAACCACTCGATACCCTTCTCTTCGCCGAGCCCCTTTAGTCAAGGGGTAGCAGGTAAGACCGAGAATATCACAAAAATAAAACCAGCACAGAACGATATTGACATCCCAGAGAAAGCACAATTGCTTTCCTTTTAAGAATGCATTAGGATCTAATGGAACGTGGATACCTGGTTTCGGGGTGGTCTTTTCTGGTATACAGAATTACAAACATGATTACATGCCAGGCCGCATTCTGACAAAGATAACTGGCTTTTCACTGCTTTTTTTCCTGACAGTTTGCTTTAGAATTAATCTCCCTCTCCCCCTCCCCATCCATCAGATATCTATATACTACCTACCTACCTATCTATATACTACCTACCTACCTATCTATATACTATCTATCTATCTATCTATCTATCTATATACTATCTATCTATCTATCTATATACTATCTATCTATCTATCTATATACTATCTATCTATCTATCTATCTATCTATCTATCTATCTATCTATCTATCTATCTATCTATCTATCTATCTATCTATCTATCTATCTATCTATCTATCTATCTATCTATCTATCTATCTATCTATCTATCTATCTATCTATCTATCTATCTATCTATCTATCTATCTATCTATCTATCTATCTATCTATCTATCTATCTATCTATCTATCTATCTATCTATCTATCTATCTATCTATCTATCTATCTATCTATCTATCTATCTATCTATCTATCTATCTATCTATCTATCTATCTATCTATCTATCTATCTATCTAATCTAATCTAATCTGTCTGCCTGCCTGTCTGTCTGTCCGTCTGGTGTTGTTTAAGTGAGTGAGGTTGGGATGCGTACGCCGCGAGTGTGCGCAGTCATTTTATCACCAATACTTTCGTGTTTTTGTTTTCTTTGACATTAAAAATATTCATATTATTATATGCGCACATAATGTTTGTGTGTGTGTGTGTGTGTGTGTGTGTGTGTGTGTGTGTGTGTGTGTGGATACAATACAACTGCTGTTGAAAGATGGGTGTTTGGAAGGGTCGAATGTAAGATGGGCCTGCGTGCCCAATTTGTGACCCTTTGAAAAAAAAGTTCGTTCGTTCGCTCTCTTTGTCTGCCTGCCTGTCTGTCACTCTCCACGCAAGGCGCAAGGTCCGCAGTTGGGATCGAACCTCGCACCCCCGGCATAAAGCAACGCCTAAACCACAGACGCCGACACTTACTGTAGTGTTTACATTTGGAAATAAATATTATATTTATGACAAACTAAAACATTAAAAAGCGGAAAGTCTTAAGATAATTTTTTGGGGAAAAAAAGGTGGGGGGGGGGGGGGGGGTTAACCACCTAACAATTTGTGGGGGCGAGGGCAACCATACAATATTTTGAGAAGGTCAAGAGACCAGAGCACCCAGGTTCCAGCGACTAGAGCACCCAGGTTCCAGCGACTATCTTCTTCTACCCTTTACCCCCCAATGGCGCACAGACAACCAACTCCAGCTAATCGTATTATCCTTTGCTGTTACAGGCAACTCATCTTTTTAACAGACCCACAGACCCCCCCTCCCTCCCCCATCTAAGAAAAAGGCAAAATAAATGCAAATGAAAATAGTGCAATGGGATGGTTAGAGCTTGGATTTCTTGCATACTCGTAGAAAGTGAATCCAGTTCGAGTCGTTAAACGACCACTTTTTGTTCTTCTTTTCCGTCAATTCTTCTTTTATCATTTTCTTGTATCTTCTTCTTCTTGTCTTATTTTTCTTCACCTTCCTCCTCAGTATCCTCACCACAACATGTTTCTTCTTCGTCTTCTTCACCCCTGTTCTGCTTTTAAGGGCCAGGTTTAAAAAAAAATAAAATCTGGTTGGAGCGGTAATGTGTGCCACGTACACTATGATATTAAAAAAAATTTCCATCGTCATCGTTTGTTTGAGCAGGGTGAGATAGAGGCTTATCTCGCTCTTCTCCATTCACGTCTGTGCCAAGTCCCTGCGTGGACCACTATCGCGATAATCTTGTTAAAGCTATACCTTCTGACTTGCTGGCGTTTTATTTCCCAGTCTAATCCCAGTGATGTCTCTGTCCTTTCTACAAGCAAAGGTAATCTCCGGTAACAGGCTGAATTGTCTCTACTAAGTACGACTGGAAAGGATTAGGGGGGGGGGGGGGGGGGGGGTGTTCTACTGCCTTAAATAAACAACAGCGATCTAGCTTGCCCGTGTGTCACTGTGGCCAGAAGGGGAAGCACACACCAGTAGCACTGTGAGATTGTGTGTGAGATGACGAGTTGGCTCATGAGGTGACCCCATAATCTTATTCTTATTCTTTCGTTCGCATGAAATAAATTGTCTATATCTGCAAAGCCGTCTCTTGTATGAATTTCACTGTCTTTTGTAATTCACTAAGCGGCCCGTAAAGTTTGACTTCCACAAGTGTCTCTTTTGGCCAAATGTTTTGCCTGAAAGCGTTGAATATGGGACAGTCTTGAAGGATGTGATCTGTTGTTTCAGGTGCCAGTCCACAAGTACACATGGCCGATTGGCCAATCTTAAATTTGTTGTACATGTGGGAGCGAAGTCTATTGTGCCCTGTTCTAAGGCGAAGGATAATAACTTGCTCTGGTCTGTCCATAATATGGTAATCATCTTGTGCCAGTTTCGGTGGCATTCTGATTGATTTGATCATTCTCTTCTTCTGTTGATAAGAGACTGGTATGTCAGGTTGTTCTTCAGTTGCACCTTCCTTAGCTAGTTTATCAGCTTTTTCGTTTCCGGGAACTCCACAGTGGGAAGGTATCCACTGCATTACTAATTTACAGCGGTTGCCTAGTTCGGATAATAGTGTCCGTATGCTTGGTAATTTTCCAGACTGGAGTGACTGAAGTACTGCTTTTGCATCTGTCAGGAATACCACTGGTTGTGAAAAATACCCTGTATTTAGTAGTTTCTCTACCGCTATCTTGATGGCTTGAACTTCTGCATCATAGTTGTGACAGTGCTTTCCCGTTGGTAATTTGGCTGTATCCCTGGTATTATTAGGATACTCAATGTACACTCCCGCACCTCCGTTTCTGACTGCGCTTTCTGCTGACCCATCTGTGTAAACACGGACCCAAAGGTTCTGCGGGTATTCATCATCAAGTAAACTGAGGGTGGCTGTTTTGCGCTGCACACTGTTTTGTTCTTCCTTGTCAAATACCCCTTTCACTTCAGTCTTGATGTGTATTGGAAACTTATACTCCTCTCTCCAGGGGGTCCGTTCTGGGACAGCATTTAAGGATTTATCAGTTACAGGTAAATCAGTGGTTTGTCTGCTGAGCCGTTTGGCCTGGTGAATAAAACTACTTCTCTTTAGTCGTCCCAAAGCTAAATTTTTGAATCTTTCATTCATAGGGTGACTGGGCATACTAAGAAACTTTTCTGCTTGTAAAAGCATCTTGGTGTCTCTGCGTTCACTTAGTGCTTGGGTCATCCCCATTTTCTCCATCACAGCTATAGGTGTTGATTTCATACTGCCTGTGGTAACTCTGAGTGCTTGATTTTGCACTTTGTCTAATTCTTGCAATGTGGTTTTTGATGCCGAACTCCATGCTGTTGATCCGTATTCAAGATGTGGTCGAACACTTTGTTGGTAAACTTTTCTAAGTATTTTCCCGCTAGCACCCCATGTGGTTCCACTTAGTTTTCTCAGAATGGCTACCCTCCTTCTGGCTTTGGTTGCTGCCTTGTTGATGTGTTTTCTCCATGTTAATCTATCATCAAACGTTACGCCGAGGTATGTGGGCTCCTTATCCTCTCTCAGGGGTACTCCATTTATGTGCATGGCGCCTGATTTTTGTTTAGGAGAAAGGGTAAAGAGAGTGGTGCTGCATTTGCCTATGTTGATGCTGACACACCATTTGTCGGCCCATTTAGCCATTGCATCTATGGCTCTTTGTAGCAGTCTGGTGGCCACTGTCGCATTTTCATTTGTACACCAGAGTACCAAGTCATCAGCATACATTGCAGCTTTAATTCCATGGGGTAGTTCAGAAAGCAGGTCGTTGATATAGACTAGGAAGAGTGTGGGGGACAGGACACCTCCTTGTGGGACGCCATGGCACAGCAAAACTTTCTTGCTCTTAAGTCCATCTATCTGTACTCGGGATCTTCTGTTATACAAGTATGCTTTGACCCATTTGTACATACTCCCATTCACCCTGCAGTCTCTCAGTTTCTTCAGTAGACCTTCTTTCCAGACCTTGTCAAAGGCTTTCTTCAGATCTATCCATGCCGTTAGCACTAGCTTCTTTTCCTGGAAGGCATCCTCAATTTCATGTGAAAGGTAAGTTGTCTGGTCTTCTGTGGAGTAGCACTGTCTAAATCCTGCCTGCTGCGGCGTGAAAATGTTTTCACTTTCCAAGTACCATTGGAGTCTAAGGTTGACAATACGTTCCATTGTTTTACAGAGGCAGCTGGTAAGACAGATCGGTCTATAGCTGGAGGCATCAGAACTGTCCTTTCCTGGTTTAAGCAGAGGTATTGTGATTGCTTCTCTCCATATTTGAGGAACTTTGCCACTGGTCCAACAATGATTAAAGATCTGTAGCAGCTTTATTTTGGCAGTTGTTCCAAGGTTCTTGATCATTTCGTTGGTGATTGCATCAGTTCCAGGTGAATTCCCCATTCTCAGCTTTGATATTGCTAATTCTAACTCGCTGGATGTAAATGCTGCCACCAGTGCCTCAGGAATTATATCTTTTTGTCTTGTATGTTGTTTGTTTTCTTGAACCTCTCGCTGTTTCTCTGGGCTGACATTAATGTTGCTGTCTTCTGCAAAGTGGTCAGCTGCCTGTTTTCTTGTTAGGATGGCTCCCTCTTTGCACAGTGCAATATAACCATTTCTCCCTGTATTCTCATCATTAATTTGCTTAATTAACCTCCACAACTTCCTTGTGTCTCTTTCAAAGTTTAGGGACTTTGTTTTTTCCTGCCAGCTTCTCCGTCTAGCCTGCAGTTTGGCTCTTTGAAATTTGGCCTTTGAATGTTGGTAGTTGTTAAACTGCTCTTGACAAGGTCTGGTCTCAGCCTGTTTTCTTTCTGTTTCCATATTGTTGTGCAGTTGCTCCAGATTGCAATTCCAGTACGGTTTGTATTGTTTACGCGCACCTCTTGGAACTGCTTCTGGGGCTGCCTGCAGTATGTGTTTGCTCAACTCTTGGACTACTTTTTCTACGTCATTATCTGTGTTAAGATTTTCCAGCAGAACATTTGTGCGAAGCTGATATAACTTCCAGTCTGCCTTCTTAAAATTCCACCTTGGCAGTGTGCTGCTCTCTCTTACAGACTGGCTTTCGATAGTTAGAAAGACTGGCCGGTGGTCACTGCCTCCTAGTTGCTTCCCAACAGTTCTGGTAATATTCAGTTCCATGTTTGCTGAGTGAAAGGCTAGGTCTGGTGTCGAGGTGGTATGCCATGCTCTAGAGTAGAAGGTTGGTGGGTCGGTTGGCTTATTTACGAGGATGAACCTATTCTCATCCTGCCAGTCCTCTAGTTTCTCTCCTCTCTGGTCCATATGATCGTAGCCCCAACTTTGGGAATGGCTATTAAAATCCCCACAAATGATAATTTTTTCATTTATTAGTACAGTATCCAGTGCCTGAGGGCGGTCGCTCGGACAGTAATAGTTGGTCAGATGTAAATCTGTATTTTCTAACTTGAGCTCAAGAGTTTGATACTCAGCACCTTCCATGTATGTTTCAATCCGGCCCGCAAGGATGTTATTTTTGACCAGGGTAAGAATTCCACCTTTTCTCCTGTCTTTGCGGTCAGATCGGAAACACTGGTAGCCTCTGATCTTAAAGGCCATATCTTGTTTGAGATACGTCTCTTGTAGGCAGCATACATGTATCTTCTCTTCGTTCAAGACGTTTTCTAATTCTAATTTCTTGGTATATACTCCCTCCGCGTTCCAGTGCATTATTTTAAAGCTAGCTGTATTTTCTGCTTTTCTGGTTCTACGGGGCATGAGGGGGAGGCTTCGAGTATTTGAAGCTGGACTCTTTCTTCTTGTCGTAGGCCGGTAAATCGAACCACGTGTACGTGAGTGGGTCTCATGGTGGAAATTAAACTTATTAGCAGATATAGAAATATTCCCTGTTGCGTTTGTGCGTGGCATCCTGATTGCTGTGGTGCGCCTCCTGGCTGGTTGCCTCCGACTTCAGCACCTTGTTATGCTAGAGTAGACTGGGGTCTTACCCGTGGACTCCCATGTTTATAATGGGAGCGTGGCTCCTACGCGGTTACATTATCGGAATTAGTATACGGCCGCCGCCGTGGCTATTTTGTGGAAATAATTCCGTTATAACACCCCTAAACCATATAATGCTTGTATCCACGAACAAGAAAATATCCATCGTCAATGAATTAGTAATAATCGCACTCTGTTATCAAGAGAAAAACACCGATTAAGTGAAAATTTTAGAATAAAATCGTGTGTCGCCGCAAACACGTCCTCACGCTGCCATTTCTAAACCGGAAGTCGAGATTCCCCCCATAATTAATCTACAGATATACTGGGGATGTGGCAGCGTACCTTTGCCGCACGCATCTTTTGAGTACAACCCTAAAAAAATTACGGGGGGGGGGGGGGGGGGGTTACCGCCACTCACTCAACTCACCCAGTAATTTTGTTTTGTAATACATGCGCATCAATTATGAGCATTTTACCTTTAACTGTCAGCGTCTGTGGCTTAGGCGTTGCGAACGCGTTTCGTAATGCCAGGGTGCCGGGTTCGATCCTAGCTGCGGGCTTTGCGCCTTGCGTTGGTTTAGACAGTGGTATCAAGAGCTCATCGTCCAAAAAGCAATGGAACTGGACGTAAATTTGCTTAGAAAAACCACAACAGCGAAAAAAAAAAACTGCTGGGGTAGGTTCTGCAACGTCCTATAAACGATATGCAATTAAGTTACCATTAACCCAAGTCAGCAACCGTGGTGATAATTTTTATTGTAATATCCGGGATGACTAAGAACTTCTCCAGAGAGCCTCCCCTAACCCCCCCCCCCACCCCCACCCTACCGCACACACACACACACACACACATAACACTGCTTGGTGAAATAATCGATTCATTTTTCCAAGTCCCGCCCACATGTACACTTGTTAGAGCTTTCATTCATGCTTGCTCAGGCTAGTCTACGTGACAGGTGTGTCACCTAGCACTGTCTTCTTATTGCAAACCGTTTTGCGTTGTGTGTTACTCCTTGTTGGGAGCAGTGGCCGACGACGTAGACTAGCCCGAGCAAGCATGAATGAAAGCTCAACTAGTGTGCAGTTGGGCCGGACTTCGTAAAATAACCAATTAATCAACCTTTAAAAAATATTATTTCAATTTTTGTCCTTATGAAAGCTTAAACGAGGTGCCCCCCCCCCCCCCCATCCCAAAAAAAAGTTAGTGTTAGCGAGTCCCAAAGTTGGCTGAGCTTACCAAGCCAGCAAGATTGTACACACATTTTTATGGGAACATATCAAGTCAATAATCTCCTCCACAAAGAGCCTGCTGTGTGTACATCAAAGGCCACAAACACTGACGATTAGTAACCGTGCATTTGAGGCAAAGCGCGCCACAACGTTCTGGCTAAAACTTCTATAGACCTATGCAAAGCAACGTTTTCCAGTTATAAATTTGAACAGCAGTCAATAGGAGACTCGCTTTTAAATCCAGCTTCAACTCGCTGCAGCGCATGGCCGGTGTTCGAAACCAGGCGGTTCCCGGCGCTCACCCAGCCTCTAGAACTTTAGGTACTGGGTACCAGAATTAACACTCTGGGGTAAATAGAGGAACGTCGCTGTAGCTACAAAGAAATGGTTATTGCACCAAAACTAGTGGCTTGAACCGGTACTCTAGTACTTAAAGTGGGCTGCCCTGGGAAAGGGGCTGGTATGCACTATACACATCCACACACATAGAGATATAAATGTAAAAATACACACACACACACACATATTTATTTATATATATATCTGTGTGTGTGTGTGTGTGTGTGTGTAATTTTACATTTATATCTCTTTGTGTGTGTGTGTGTGTGTGGATGTGTATAGTGCATACCAGCCCCTTTGTCTGTTTGTCTGCACGCCCATGTGGGAATACATGTATACGTATTTGCATATACACACACACATATATATATATATATATATATATATATATATATATATATATATATATATATACACACACACACACGCACGCACGCCGACGTGGGAATACATGTACGTGTGTCTGCTTTCGTTGACTTCGCCAGGGGTATCCAGACTGGAGAGACAGCAGTGGCAAACTATTGAACATCAAACTGCCTAGTAAAACCAAAGCAACATGTATTAGGCGACTCTGAAATTAGTAATGAAACTGTGAAGACGTTTTCCCGAAAGATAAAATCGAGGAGAATAATCAATGATTGTACAATAGGGAAACTATGTTAATGATACGATGTTAGTAAGATTGTCTAATTATTCACAGTACAATATCTATCATAATCACAACCCAAATCAAAGCAGAATGTGAAATAATACAAATTACTTGTCGGTCATTACAAAAATTGCATGATATATAAATCTTTAAAAAAAACCATAAACTCTGAGAACTCAGTTAACACTATATATCCTAATTATAATCCTGTGGGGTGAACAGGATATTTGTGAAGAATTACTATTACTTCTGAAATTATCATTCAATAAGGGGGCGTCATTATATTTTAACAATGGAAAACATTTATATAAAAAACTAGGCATCTCTCTTTCTCTCTCTCTCTCTCTCTCTCTCTCTCTCTCTCTCTCTCTCTCTCTCTCCCTCTCTCCCTCTCTCTTCCTCTCTCTTTACAAGACTGAAATCGGACACAAAGTTACTCAAGGAGGAGTCACTGTTAAAAATCGAATACAACAGAATCAAATCCCAGAAACCCCTTCAAACTTGTTAAACAGTTATCATCATCAAGTACCTTGTCGACTGGAGTGGGCGATCATGTCTCTCTGCAACTGCGTGTATCAGCTCGTGTTTTGACAGCCCTCCATGCCATGACAACAGTCTGTCTAGAATCTTTTCACGCTGTCTTCCTCTGTATCTTTTTTCCACAGATCTTTCTAGTGGTCACACCATGTTCCATTTTCACTCTTCCCATAACACGACCAAAAAAAAAAAAAAAAATGATGACTGTCCCTTCCTGATGTTTGTGATAAGTTGTCTTCGAGTATTATCCTCTTTCAAAAAATTCTTAACTGTCCAAGGAATTCTAAGGATTCTTCTGTAAAACCCCATCTCCACGGCCTCAAGATTGCATTCGGCTTGTTTATTAATTGTCTAGGCTTAACAACCGTATGTTAGAGCTAGCTGTATATAGCATGCGGGTACTTTTTTCGCAACCTCCAATGACATAGATTTATTGCACAAAATGTTTTTCATTTTGTAAAAATGCAGTTTTGGCTTGTCCTATTCTAAACTCTGAGATACATCTTCCATCAGATCGTTTGCATGTGGCTAGATACTTAAATTTCTGTATTTGTCCCGAAATAACACCTTTGACTTTTATTATACATTTAGGCACTATTTTTTTAAATCGCCATTACTTCTATCTTCCCATGATTCAAACCGAGGTCCCTTTTATCACGCTCAACCTCTATCGTCTCCATTAATTCCTGTACAACAGTTACACTGGGGCAAACTAGGAGTCACAGTAACAGTAACTTTCTGTCCAATGTGGATGGGTAGGTCGATGCACCCTGCTTACGACAGGCAGGGCGCTGAATATTACAGAAGACACCAAACAACGGAACAGAAGAAATATTACAAGCACACACAAGTGTACGGCGATAAAGAAAACATGAAAGAGACTGCTAAAGGAAACTTAGACTGCTAAAGGAAACTGAAAGAGACTGCTAAAGGAAACTGAAAGAGACTGCTAAAGGAAACTGAAAGAGACTGCTAAAGGAAACTGAAAGAGACTGCTAAAGGAAACTGAAAGAGACTGCTAAAGAAAACTGAAAGAGACTGCTAAAGGAAACTGAAAGAGACTGCTAAAGGAAACTGAAAGAGACTGCTAAAGGAAACTGAAAGAGACTGCTAAAGAAAACTGAAAGAGACTGCTAAAGGAAACTGAAAGAGACTGCTAAAGGAAACTGAAAGAGACTGCTAAAGGAAACTGAAAGAGACTGCTAAAGAAAACTGAAAGAGACTGCTAAAGGAAACTGAAAGAGACTGCTAAAGGAAACTGAAAGAGACTGCTAAAGGAAACTGAAAGAGACTGCTAAAGAAAACTGAAAGAGACTGCTAAAGGAAACTGAAAGAGACTGCTAAAGAAAACTGAAAGAGACTGCTAAAGGAAACTGAAAGAGACTGCTAAAGGAAACTGAAAGAGACTGCTAAAGGAAACTGAAAGAGACTGCTAAAGGAAACTGAAAGAGACTGCTAATGGAAACATGAAAGAGACTGCTAATGGAAACATGAAAGAGACTGCTAAAGGAAACTGAAAGAGACTGCTAAAGGAAATTGAAAGAGACTGCTAAAGGAAACATGAAAGAGACTGCTAAAGGAACTGAAAGAGACTGCTAAAGGAAACATGAAAGAGACTGCTAAAGGAACTGAAAGAGACTGCTAAAGGAAACATGAAAGAGACTGCTAAAGGAAACATGAAAGAGACTGCTAAAAGAAACATGAAAGAGACTGCTAACTATATAAGAGATGCACCGGGACGCACCACAGGCCAAAACCTTTCAATGTGAAAATTCCGAGGAGCACGCCAAAGGACATGGAGCATGCCAAAGGACATGGAGCACGCCAAAGGACATGGAGCACGCCAAAGGACATGGAGCACGCCAAAGGACATGGAGCACGCCAAAGGACATGGAGCACGCCAAAGGACGTGGAGCACGCCAAAGGACATGGAGCACGCCAAAGAACATGACTCCGAATCCCTGTCTAGACTGATGGACATGGGGGTGCAGCCTGGAGCTGCAAGAAATTAACATTTCACTAAGGGGACAAGACGTTTCATTAACCAACACAGAACAGGCGTCATCAGTCGTTTTTACACTTGTGGAGCTTTTGAGAAGGAGATCGGAGCACCCATGGATCTGTCCGGAGTGCTGCGATGATAACCCTCTCTAATCATTTATAACCAATCTGAAAATCTGTATCAAAGTATATTTGTGCCTGCAGAAAGACGCTGTCATCATATGGAGGCAGCTGGTTTCAATTTCGAAACGAGTTCTTCTTCTTCGTCTCTAGTCTTATACTGCCTTTCAGTGTTAGGTTTTGAAGAGACACCGGGCGACAGCCTTGGTATGTGCTACGTAGATGATGGTATTTACGGCCTCGATTATTCCATCCATCCATCGCTTGCGTGGTCGGCCTCTGGATCTGCTCCTAAATGTGTAAGTGACGGCTCTTTTTGCTACTGTCTGCTGTTGGTCCTGACACATGTCAAAACCATTTGTTCTGTTATCTCTTGCTATAGTGTAATATTGATTCCGTCCCAACTTCTTTCCAGATAACGTCATTTCTTATTCTGCCTTTTCGAAATACATTGTTGGTATGAATGTTTTTTTTTTCTTGCAGGTAACATTTATGTTTGGACCTCTTAATTTTGCCTAGTAGGTCCACCTATTTTGAACTATTTCCACCTTTTCTTTCAACCCAACACACATAAATGTATTTCTCATTCCCTTTTAATGGCTTCAAAGATTCCTTACTAAGTAACACGTCTGTTCCTTGTTGTGTTAACTTTTTGATCTCCAATGTATTCGAACGATTCAAAGAACAATAACTGAAAACAAGAGTACGGCAAGACACTGCTGAATGGCAAACAGAAACTACTGACGTACATGCGGTATCTGTGAAGAGCTCCATTGTATTCCACAGATCTAGAAGGGATAAAATGGGTTTCCAGAACTGAAAACATATAATGCCCTGCTGGTAACGCGATCTCTAATGTGGGTAGCCCTGACGTCAGGAGATCCAAACACGGGGTAATCTAATAGTGTATCGAATTTACAGCTCGCGTATCATTTTATCACCCGATCTTGACTCCCGGCTGAGACGGTCAGAAAAGCTGGCCTTCCATCGGTTCACATTTCGAACAGTCTTTTAACTGTTCCCGTGATATTCCGTGTTTTTAAGTTTCTACTGTCTCAGCTCCTTCAGTACCAGCCTATAATTATTGAACTCGTTCTACACCAAGTCTTTCGTTAAAATAGGTCTCTGTTTGAAACACACCCACCCGTCCCCAACACAAGCTTGTCGTAAAATGAGACAAATTAGGGATTTCCTTAAAATGAATGTGCTGGGCTAAAAGGTTGTATGTGAACCGCACCACAAAGTGCCAACTGCCGTTTTCGAGGCAAATGATCATCAACATAAAGTGCCTTGCCAACTGGCGTAGTTGATCACGCCTCTCCACATTCTGTGATCCGCAACTGCGTGCATCAGTTCGGGTGTTGTCCTGCAATTATGCTTATGGTCTACTGTTATCATACAGATTCCCCCAAGTACTCCGTCCCTCTTTTAATTGTGCCACTTTGATATTTTACCTTCTTTAGATTGTAAACACCAAGTGATGTTACGTCCCCTCCTCCCTGTTAATCTGCTGAATGTTGAATTAGGAATCGACATCACTGCACTCGGGACACCTCTGTAAGCGCTCTGTCCCCATTTCAGTAGCAAGCAAAGAGTTAAAATTCTGATGGCACCAGTAACTGTCTGATTGTTTATCCATCTTACCTTTACCCTGAGTGTCTAGCGTCGGCCAGATTCCCTTGTAACTCCTTGTAACATTCTCCTCAGCTTTTAATGATCTATCTGTGCCTTGTGGCACTGTCCACCCGCTCCAAAAGGGCCCTCACAACATCCAGCCAGTCCTACGTCAGTTCACCACCAAGTGGTGCAGAACTGGCCAGTCTATCTGCCTGCTCATTTCCCAACACACCCAGTTACTATGCTAATCTGTTGGTGCAGGGAGAGCGAGTCTAGTCCGTGATTTTTTCCTAATCATTGTGCACATTTAATTCAGCCAGGTGTCATTAACCTCCTTACACGTGTTCACTATTTCTTTATTTATACTAGAATATTCCACTTTATCACTCCTTTTCTTTCATCCACTTCTTCTATCCGGGATAAATACAAAAGTTTTAAAATAATAATAATAATTTCAGAGAGGCATCCAAGTGTACTGTTGTGTAATAAACGTAAGATCAGTTGCACAGTACCGAAAGAGTTACGGATAATTTACTGTTCTTAGTGGCGGGTCAAGACAAGTTTCGTTACACTTTTATGTTCTATCCTGGCTGGACGCCAACACCAGTCACATTTACTTGTACTTCTATCATAAAACTTTATATCAGAAAGCCAGTCATAGACGTCTTCAAAGAGTTATGTCCCCCCCCCCCCCCCCACCCCGGGCAAACCAGTGTGCTGTGGCCCATAAGACAACCACTCACAGGAATTAAATGTAAATTTTTGTTAATATTCAACACATACACATATTAGCCTAGGGCACATATGCTCGTGGGGCCTCAGGACAAGTAGTCAGCGGACCCATGTGTTTCGTCGGCCCTGAGGCAAGTGGCTCTGAGGAAATGCATTGTGCAGTCCAAATCACTTTGTGGGTTATACAGCTGTTCTGACTGGGGTTGGAACAGGCCAGATCGCCTCTCTGGTAGCAACATCTAAATAGTCTCTAAAGCTGGAGTATATAATGAGAATTTTCACGTGCCTAGCTACAGGGACACATCTCCGTGTTTTCCAATACCGGGAAACTTGAACATATGTTGGCAAAGTCTGTTGTGCCCTGTCTTTAGTTTTAATATCATACAATGACCCCACTCTTCAGTGGACTCGTATTATTAACTTAGGTATTTTCTATATTTCGCAACCCGTAGGACAGCAGGTTATTTTGTAACAGTAGGGTGCCCCATTAAAACTTGTAAATAATTGAAATGGGTGTCTGAGATTTTCTCCTGTTGGATTAGCATTCGAAAAGTGGCTCTTAGTAAATTCTTCAGTACTTTAATTTTAGGCAACCACATATCGTCGGCTTCGACATTCGGTCGAAAAATCCACAGAGCGTCCCATAGAATAAGGGGGTTAGGGTTAGAATTAGTAGTAGTTGCTATTCATTTAACACTAACCCTAAACCCCCCCCCCCCCTATAATATGGTACTGTCTATGGAAATCCCTACGAAATATCAAAGCCGACGAGACGTCGTCGCCTACAATTAAAATACAAATTATTTAATCTGCAATTCTAGAGAGTGAAAACTACTGGCAGTTTTGTGTAGACAAGCTCTCTGAGTGAGTTCCAATATCCCATACGGGATAGACAAAATACCCCTCTGTCAAAAATGCTGTAAAAAGTACACTAATTAGGAGTTGCTTGGGGGGGGGGGGGGGGGTGGAAGTACATTTACGTGAGTGACGAAGAAGCCACAGTCTACTTTCAATGAAGCCTGATTGATTTGTAAAACGGATATACACGCATCACTCAAGTGATTATGGAACAAGACCAAAGTGCATAAGTGGACTAACAACTAGCTCTTTCCATTGGAGTTTACAGCTGGCAAACGTAAAGAAGAAGACAATTTAGAGAAACAACTAGAAAACTCGTTAACGGATATTGCAGATCAGCTTGCAGTTAGTATCGACAATAAATATGTTTAAAAATCCGAAATTGAAACGATTGTAAATGAAGTTATTTTTACCCTACATTTCTAAATTTAAAATCACGATAAATTTATTATCATACCAGAATGAGAACAGTTTCTAAACGCTGACTACACAAGGCAGCTCCCACATAGGGAAATACACAACAGACAAGCAAACGAATCGTCCAGCCTTATGTATAACCGTTGATTTGGCCCCATAGAAAAGACAAACGTTCCCTTGTCACCTGTATGTATTTCCGGCAATTCCCCGAATAGAGGTCCCAAATTATCGAGGCCGAAAATATACCCTAACAGGGCCTCAGTCACATGTAAATTTCGAACTTCTGGCGACTACCGCCACCGCCAATAGTATCTCAAACGCCGCTACGCGCGGCGTGGAGTTAAACTAGATGACTGGGACTCACGAGCAAATAAAATAAAGGAAACTGCAGGAGATGCGGTAGCTGCTGCACGTAAGTCCCAGCCATGTAGTTTAGCCTTGCACCACGCAAGATACTATCAGCCATTGCGGTAGTCGCCGGAAGTCGGCGATTTAGGTCGCCGGAAGTCCGAAATTTATATGTGACTGAGGCCCTGTTAACGGTATATTTTCGGCATCGATAATTTGGGACCGTTATTCGGAGGATAGCCTGTATTTCCTTTTGCAAGTTTCCGTTTTACACTATTTGTGCTATCTTATTATTCGTATCCTACGGTAGCCGCCATATGCTCGCTTGCAAGCCCGAAGGTCTTTGGTTCATATCTACATCCAGTCGGATTTTGCAGTCATAGCATTGGTGGGAAAAACAGCCCTTTAATTATCTATACACAAAAAGTTGGAGCTAAAATAGCCAACACATAAACCATATATATGTCAGATGCACCATAAACACTAATTGCTGCCGCCATTTACCACTTTTGCGGAGTAGGCGGTGGGGGGCGCAGAGTATTTTAACCTGAGTATTTAGGCTATTGCTGTCGCCACAGACAGTGCGTGTTAGAATTCTATATTTGTCCCCAACAGAAACAAATCCACAAACCTTACCGAGGATTCGAACCTGGATCTTCCGATATGCCACTGGCGTGAAAACAATCCTTTACCGATTTTCATAAGGAAACACAAGAGTTCAGTCAAACACTGCTTGAAAGTTACACATGACAGACTAGCGTAACACTTTGTTCATTTCCGACACCGCCAACAACGAATTAAAACCCCACGTCAAACGGTAAAATCCATGTCAACTACCCTCTGGCCGGGTTTCACACAAACACTGAAACCTCACATCCAGTCTGCACACAGACCATTCCATCGGCTTCCCCAACACAACAAGAGGCATTTTTTTGGTTGTTCACAATTTAACTGGGAGATCCCAACACAAAGACCCAACGCCGTGGGCTGCAGATTGCCTGCCTGGCTCTCTATGTCGACCTGATGTCTGGCTAACTTTGCTTCCGGACAACGGCCGTCCGAACATTTAGTGACAGAACGGGTGTGAAAAGGCGGGGAATGGGGGTGGGAAGGGGCGTTGGGGAGGGGGGGATGTTTGTTTTCTGTTTTCCCCTCAACAACCTCATGGTCGTTTGTTTCTTCCATTCTTTCTTAGCTGTTTGCCTTCAATGGGCACGTTCAAACAAGCCACGAGACCCAGGTGACGTAATCATTTGAACAGCCATGTTTTAGCAGCCCTGAAACCAGTAATTGTTAACTACCCCCCATGCCCCTTCATTTTCCCCCGCTTACTATTTTATTGAAGTTGTCATTTCACCTTAACCCATAACGCCACTTTACATTTCCACTTTTATCTCCCCCCCCCCCCCACCTCGCCCCCCCCGCCCCCTTTTTTTTCTCACTCAGGCTTCACTCTTAAACTGGTAATACCCTAAAATTCAAGGTACTGGTTTGATGTCCCTAAAAAAATCTCCATTCTGAACAGCACCGTACGACAACATTGACTTCTGATTCTAGATATGTGACTTGGTCGCTCTATCATTTGGATGAAGTTAGCATGCTGGGTTGTTCATGTAGGTGGGTTCCACAAAGCTACATTCGTGGTGAATTACGGATACTTGAGTAAAGTAGGTAAAGATCCCTTTTCACGCCTTTAGGCGCATCGGGTATATGGGAAGAGCGTCCCATATTTTTACAGACCAATCGGCACTGGGTGGGTAATGTGGTCAGCATTACACCGGCCATCTTTACTTCCCCAGGACAGCCATCCTGGTACCTATTTAAGGCTGGGTCAACCTGCGACGGCCCATACCGTACTTTACAGATACTTAAGCTGCATGTTAAAAATTCCCTGGTTAAGCTCGAACAATGAATGTGTCAAGTACGTCGTTACTATAACCATGGCAACAGTCTCTACCCAACTAGCACTCTCGTTTTAGTTTTTTCCACTCCAGGATTGCAATCCGCAGAATTCAAACCTCAAAGATGAGAATCAAACAGGTACAAATCGTCGAAATCCCATTAAATCGTAAAGCAGTTATTTTTTTTTTTTTTTTAAGTATCCAGAAACCATGAGTTGTAAACTCTTTGGCTCGGTACTATGGATATCGCAACCCTTCGGCCTTGATTCCATTATAGGTACCGTTAATCTGGGAGAAATGTGGCTTTTCAGCCTACCCCCGGGAGTGAACCCAGACCACAAGGAGTTCGCCAACCGGCCGCCACGAAAGTCAGGTTTAACCAACTACGCTAGAGAACAGGGCTACAGCAGTTATACCAGGGCAACACAAAACAGTTAAGACGTAATCAAATGTCCAGTGTTGGACGTTTATTGTAACCGTAGGGTTGGACAACAATGGCAACTGCAAAAGTAAGAGAAAAAGGCCGAGACAAAACAGCTTGAAGAACCTATGCCGCACCAAAGGCAAGCGAGTTAAACTTTCTGAGATCATGCATCTTTCCCGAGGCAACTTATGGATGTGAGACGTGGAGCAAGGCCGAGACAAAACAGCTTGAAGAACTTATGCCGCACCAAAGGCAAGCGAGTTAAACCATCTGAGATCATGCATCTTTCCCGAGGTAACTTATGGATGTGAGACGTGGATTCTTACTCAATCGCTGATGGGAAAACAAGAATATTTTCAATTGATATGCCAACGAAAAAAATGCTTCCAACACCATGGACTCAGAAGAGGAAAGACACTGACATCCTTCAAGATCTGAGCATCTTGGAGAACTGGCTCATAAACAGCATCCTGTCCCAAAAGATAATGTGCTGTGGTCAAGTTAAACGTCACGGAAGTCTAGACAGACCGATCATTGGGGAGTAAGGTTTCCAGAAAACGATGCAGAGGCAGACCTCGGTGATTGTGAATACAAGACATTTAAGATGCAGTGGTGTGGAGTGGCATGCCTCGCTGCGGAGGACACGGATGAGGATTACTGTCTGGATTATTTTTCCCGCGGCACTCCCATGTGTTGGGAAATTAACAGGGGGACAGACTGGCTGGCTTTGCACAACTTGATGGAATACTGATGCATGATAAGGCAGACGTGGTTGGTGCCTTGTGGGAGAGCGTGTACAGTTCGGAGGAGCAGATGGATCACCAGTCTGGTGAGATTGATGCAGGGGGGAGGGAGAGGGGGGGGGGGGGTGACGAGAGGTTCTGGCAGAGGCTCGAGGCTCAGAGGAAAGGCAAGATGGACGTTTAATCAGAATGCTACTGGCACCATTAGTATCGGAACTCTTCGTTGGCTGCTGGAGATGGGGACGGAGCGCTTATGGGAATTCCCCAAGTGCTATGATGTCGGTTCTTGAATCAAATCAAATGGCTATGAAAGCACATAGGGCTGGAGAATTCGTTAGAGCAAAAGACATTCAGACGTACGTGACGACAGCGACGTTTCCTACATGACCTGCTGACATATGGGAGATATCCGAATATTTAAGTGTTCCATATGGCTGATAGAGAGCCGCCGTGGTAAAGCGGCTAGATGCTCGCCTGAGGATTCATAGGTCCTGGGTTCAGTCCTGAGGAAGCCGGACTTTTTTTCCCCCTTAAAAAATGACCTTGACTTCCAGGTTGACCCAGCCTGAAATGGGTACCAGATAATGTCATGCAAAGGGAGCCGGCGTGACGTTGACTACATCAGCCACCGAGTGACCACTGGTCTATTAAATAAAGGTCTAGCCCTATATGCCCAAACAAATATACTCGAATACTCAGTCTGTCCGGGTCATGATAAAGCCGGACATTTTTCATAAATTACTTTGGCTCTCCGGTCGACCCAGTCTTGAGTTTCTACCAGATGCAATCCTGGAAAGTAAAGGCGGCTGGCGTGATTGTGACCAAATCACCCACCAAGTGCCGATTAGTCTATAAAATATAGTTCTAGCCCTATATGTCCAACACGTCTAAAGTTCATTACTTTACCTTTTACTCTAAGGTAAGTTACTATAAAAAAGAATAATAGGGATAAAGTAGATCTCAGGCTGTAGCTAAATGTACGCACACCGACAGCGTCTTTGGCAGCCAGCATGGTTCCCCAGGGGGCCGAGGTAAACAGGTAGAAAACTGCTGCCTTGTGCTTTTGAAAAGCCAAGGTTAAAGTATTGAGAGAAAAGTCAGCATCTCTCTCACTCTCTTTAGCGAGTTCTTACGCGTGAGTGGGTAAGGAGCAGGTATCCACACTTGTCATAAAAGCGATAAAACGTCTGTGAGATTACAATCTCGCGGTAATCCACAGGCAGGGGCGGCTGGCCGAACGGTTAGAACGCTAGGCTCTTATGAGGGAGAACTGGTTCGAATCCTCGGTAAGGCTGGGGATTTTTTCTGTCGGGGCAAGATAAAGGCCTCACCTGCACAGTCGTGGCGACAGCACTAGCCATGCGGCCCTAAATCCTCAGGCTTAAAAGACCCCCTTGCCTACACCGCAGAAGTGGTATACGCAGTAATTGGCAGGTTTGGTAATCCACAGACAAAAATACCGCACACCCAGAAACATTGACGTGTATTTTTCATGTGAACTTTAGTAATTTTTCTTGGTCTTTGGGTAGTAAGATCGGACGCCCGTGTGTATTGTTGCGCACGTGTAAGACCCCTTGGCAGTTGGAAATCAAAACGAGCAGCCTAACGGCGCTGCCCAGGCAAAATGTGGAGTTAAAAATCTACATAAAGTAGTTCAGGATCCTTGCCGGTGCTACGGAGTTCGTGCATTAGTCTGAGATTCTTCGGACTCAGGCCTGAGTTAGTAGCAGAACGGAGCTTTTATGGGTTACTAACACTGTGTTATGATGTTGATCTGTTGTTCAAACCTTCAAACTGATGTGTTCCAGAGTTTTTTCTTCTTTTTCGCAGTCACCTATTGTGAACTCCTGCATACAGATTTGGTTGTTCGTCCACTTCTGGACTTTAGTTCGTGAGTCTGATATTTTAAGTTTTAAAAAATCCGTGTGGGTTCTGGGGCCCACTATGAAAGAACACACACACGCGCGCGGACGCATAGACCCACTGTCTTTCTAACAACACTGTCGAAGTCGGGTGCATCTGACTGAGAGCCAAGGAGCACACAGAGAAGCCATAAAGCAAGGAGCCGACACAAATAAGCCAGAACTGTTAAACGGATATCCATGAAAAAACTCAAGTTCTGGAGCAAGACTAAAGTCCATAAGTGGGCGAACAACCAGCATTTATATAGCGCACACCAAAGCTTGCACTCGATGCCTCTTCAAAACCTGACGCTGAAAGGCAGAAGAGGACTGAAGAAGAAGAAGCAGCAGCGGCAGAAGAAGAAGAAGAAGAAGAAGAAGAAGAAGAAGAAGAAGAAGAAGAAGAAGAAGAAGAAGAAGAAGAAGAAAGAGGAGGAGGAGGAAGTGGAGGCTTCCATACGCCAGCGATTGTTTCTTCAAATTGGTGCGCAATCTACGAGTACTTTGAAAAAAAAAAAAAAAAAAATCAAAATTCACACAGCTACCAGTCGGATGAATCTAACAAAAAAACAAAAAAAAAAAAAGAATTGGCGCGTAACATTCTGGCGCACGATACTGCTGCTGTTCAACGATTCATTGAAACATCCAAATGTTCGATTATTAAATGGCAGTTGGTGTCTAGGCTGGAAAATCAATTTGGCCACAAACGCGGCAGCTTTTGTCGTTGTTTCGGCACAATGGTTCTTCTAAGGGAAAATTTACAAACTGGCTGTTTAACCGGCAAACGAAGGCGAGAGAAGAAAGCCACAGTCGTAACAGATTGCGCAGAAAGCACAGATAACAATACAGAAAGATCTTTATAATTAAATAAATTGTGAACGTATTAAAAGCAAAGCCCGAGAAAACAACATGTGGGAAATAGCAGATAAAGTAAAGAAAGTATGGGAAGATATGAATGAACGAACAAACGGACTTTATTTTCAAAGGGTCATATAATGGGTCTTTAACAAAATTTGATAATAGATAGACATAATGATCAGAGAGAGGAAATGAGGCAAGTGATATCTGCAACAAGTTAACCTAAATGACTTGGCATGTTCTAGAAAACGACTTTTGTAGTAGTAACTGTTACAACGGTAGAAAATAAGTAAATGAATTTAAAGTATCCACTGAACACGTAGTCGCAGTTAAAAGAAAATATAAAATAGGTCTCAGAAATAGGGGATGACTGTTGACAACCTGATTACTCGTGCTGCTGCAGGTTTTGAAGAACCAGTTTTGAGAAATGGACAACCAGTACCCCTTTTCCCCATATGTACTTCACGTCACACCGCCTAGCGCTGACTCTGACAGGCGGTACTGAGACCGACCGTTTAGAGACAATGGCAAACTACTCGCAAAGTTGCCTGATAAAACGAAAACAAATCAAAATTGCTGTTGTTGGTTCTGCAAACGTCTTGTAACAAGGTACGACCAAAAACACACACTACAAACAACCATTTAGGAAGGTTAGAAAAGGGAACAGGAGCGGCTGACCGAACGGTTAGAACGCTGGGCTCTCACGCGGGAGCCCGAGTTAGAACCCTCGGTAGGACTGGGGATTTTTTCTTTCGAGGGCAAAATAAATTGCTTACTTTACGACAGCACTAGCCATGCGGCTCTTAATCCTCCGGCTCAAAGACCCCCCCCCCCCCTACCTACACCGCAAAAAGGGTATCACAAAGGCAGTAATTGGCATGTTTTTTTTAAAGGAAAATATACACACAAAAGTGAGGGTAAAGTCGGGAGATGGGAACCAGTGTCATTGCACACGGTTATAAACTATAAGTGCTCTGCCACCAGTACGGACAGCTGATAAGAAACTGTCGGCCTGTGTCGCCGTTCGCACGTACCTCTGTAGCTACAGCGACGTTCCTCCATTTACCCCAGAGTGTCACTCTGGTACCCATTTCCTAGAAGCCGGGTGAATACCGGGAGCCGCCCGGTTTCGAACACCGACTGTGGCGGCAGCGAGTCGAGGCTGGATTTGAAAGCGAGCCTGTTATCGACTAGGCTAACGCGGCTCCCAGAAATATACACAAGTGCTAACTTAAATCTTCATCGATGACCAAGCCTAACAATACGACAGACATAATATACTAATGACACTTCTGCGCTCGTCCCTTATAGGGCCGTTGGCACGATGTATTGAGCGTAACAACCAGGATGAGGTATCTGTGCCTTTCGGCCCAACATATCCAATTTCAGCAAAGTCCTTTTTAGACGCCTAATACGACATACTTCTTAAGGGGCTGTGGGACAATTCTTATTTCCCGCAGATTGGGCCCTATAGAACAGAATGGACTAGACAACCTTCCTAATACCGCGAGTCTTTAATACAGTTCCTCGTGCTGTTGCGACCTCTAGAGTTAAGTAAAGTAAAAAGTAAAGGTCAATTTTCCACTCCTTTAGGCGTATAGGGCATTTAGTGCTGGACATATATTTTTATAGATCAATCGGCACAAGATGGGTGATGTGGTCAGCATCACACCAGCCGCATTTACTTCCCGGGACTGCACTCAGTACCCACTAAAGGCTCAGTCGACCTGGGAGTTAAGGTCGACTTTAAAAAAAGTCCGGCTCCGCCAGAAAGCGAACCCACGACCTTCCGATCCGCACGCGAGCGTCCAGCCGCTAGGCCATGGCGACTCCCAATCATACAATTATTTTCGTTGTTACTTCATAACTTTAATGAATATGTGTGCTCCGACGACCTCAGGCTACCCCTGTGAAAGTGTTGTTCGACCCCAAAAAAAGGGTCTCGGCCCACAGGTTGAGAACCGATGGACTGGAGACTGTGAGTACAACGACACCACCGGACGAAGAGGATGGTTTTCGACTGGACAAAGTCTGATCGAACAGGTACTATTAGAGCTCTTGTCCTGGAGGTACGCAGTACCGGCATTTTTAATGCATTATTTCTAGCACTACACCACTATTTCTAGCACCTCTTTTAGACACTATGTGGTCAGTACCAGCACCTCTTTTAGACACTATGTGGTGAGTACCAGCACCTCTTTTAGACACTATGTGGTGAGTAACAGCACCTCTTTTAGACACTATGTGGTGAGTACCAGCACCTATTTTAGACACTATGTGGTGAGTACCAGCACCTCTTTTAGACACTATGTGGTGAGTACCAGCACCTCTTTTAGACACTGTGGTGAGTACCAGCACCTATTTTAGACACTATGTGGTGAGTAACAGCACCTCTTTTAGACACTATGTGGTGAGTACCAGCACCTCTTTTAGACACTGTGTGGTGAGTACCAGCACCACTGTTCTATTATTCTATTTTATATATACAAATACACACCCACATATGTATGTATGTATGTATGTATGTATGTATGTATGTATGTATGTATGTATGTATGTATGTATGTATGTATGTATGTATGTATGTATGTATGTATGTATGTATGTATGTATGTATGTATGTATGTATGTATGTATGTATGTATGTATGTATGTATGTATGTATGTATGTATGTATGTATGTATGTATGTATGTATGTATGTATGTATGTATGTATGTATGTATGTATGTATGTATGTATGTATGTATGTGTGTGTGTATATATATATACAGAGAGGGACACTTACTGGGAACAGAAAGACAGGAAAAACATAAGGAGTCATATGGGTGAAGTTAACCTAAAACCTACTAATGCATAACATTGTATGCAATAGCGTCAACATCCGCTGTTGGACAACCTTTACACTATCACATCCCCCACAACCTAAACTGCAAGCATCTGCCATACAGTTGCACGTACCACGTTACACAAGAACGCTGTGCTGTCAGAACACACCAAGATTACATGTCGTACATACCTCACGCACGTGTTTGCACACTCACTAACACACAAACTTCTATCACACAGACATACTAACCGTTATCATGGATAATGCCAGGCAAGCACAGCAGACATAACAACAGGGTAAGCTCCCGAGCGAAAGTTCGAAAATGATGAAGCAAATGCAGCAGTGTTCTGACTTGCCCGGTGCGTCCTCTCACACGGTTTCTGTTCAAGCTGTGTGTGCGGTGGTGGAAGAAACCTGTAAGCCAGACAAGGAAAGAGGGCTGACTTCTTACAGTATGTTTACCCACCCACACACACAAATACAACCTTTGTATGTTAAACAGTGAGCAGGGTGGCAGGTAAAGTTAATGCCAAGGCAACGGTACGGATCTGGGTATACATCTTCTCCCGACACACCTTTTACTCGACGTACGACCACCCTCACGTGGACCACATACAATAAACAAACAAAAAATAGCAAACAAACAAAAGATAACTACAATGTAAGGGTCAAAAAGTTCCTGAAACTGATACAATATTGTGAAAATTTTGTATTATGCACAATAACAACACATACAGAGATTAAATTTTATTGTGGGTGTGTTTTATGTACTATTTGTATAACCCATCTGAATTAAAATAAGTGTTGAAAAACAAAATTTGACTTATGATCAGTTCGATTTATGACCTGTTAGTCGGAAGGGAACTCTGTCGTAGGTCAAGTAGACAGTAATTCTTTCAGTACTGTACGAAAGAAAAGCGGCTGGTCGAACAGTTAAGAACCCTGTGCTCTTATGCGGAAGATTCCAGGATTCGAACCTACGTCTCCAGCATGACAGCCAGGGGTTGTAACTGCTCCTACCAGTAAAACCAGTTATGTTTCTACATCGTAACTGTAGGCAGGGCTTATAGAAGCACTTCTTGTTCTTCTTCTTCTTAGCTTTCACCATTTGTAAACTCCGCCAAAAAATTATGGCTGTTCGTTCACTTACGGATTTTAGTCATATTTCAGAAATTGAGTTTTGCATGCTCATCTGTTTTACAGTTCTTGATTATTTTGTAAGCAAACTGTTGCTTTCTCATCTAGCAGGCAGATGCACTTCGACTTCTCAAGAAACACTCCTAATTAGTAGACTTTCGCGACATAATTGTCAGAGGGGCAGTGAGTCAGTTCTTTACTTGCCCACAATAGGGCCCCGGAACCAATAGACTTTCACGACATAATTGTCAGAGGGGCAGTGAGTCAGTTCTTTACTTGCCCACAATAGGGCCCCGGAACCAGTAGACTTTCACGACATAATTGTCAGAGGGGCAGTGAGTCAGTTCTTTACTTCCCCACAATAGGGCCCCGGAACCAGTAGACTTTCACGACATAATTGTCAGAGGGGCAGTGAGTCAGTTCTTTACTTGCCCACAATAGGGCCCCGGAACCAATAGACTTTCACGACATAATTGTCAAAGGGGCAGTGAGTCAGTTCTTTACTTGCCCACAATAGGGCCCCGGAACCAGTAGACTTTCGCGACATAATTGTCAGAGGGGCAGTGAGTCAGTTCTTTACTTCCCCACAATAGGGCCCCGGAACCAATAGACTTTCACGACATAATTGTCAGAGGGGCAGTGAGTCAGTTCTTTACTTGCCCACAATAGGGCCCCGGAACCAATAGACTTTCACGACATAATTGTCAGAGGGGCAGTGAGTCAGTTCTTTACTTACCCACATTAGGGCCCCGGAACCAGAAGACTTTCGCGACATAATTGTCAGAGGGGCAGTGAGTCAGTTCTTTACTTCCCCACAATAGGGCGCCGGAACCAACACTCCGAAGATAACAGACCAGTTCTTTATGAAAAGGTAGTGTACATGGCCCTTACGGAGGTGGTATAACTACGCAACTGGTGTTATCTTAGAGCTATACTAGAGCAGTCCCCTGTGGAGGTTCAATTTGGAAGGTGAGGGGGGGGGGGGCAAGAATACACCCATGCTCCTTAACAAGCATGAAGTAAAAGGCGACTAAACTATAGGTTTGCTGAAATCAGATGTGTTCGATCAATTAGCGCAGATATCGCAACCTATGAAAAAAAAAAATCAGCATATCAACTGACCTATTTGAGGGGAGGGGGGCAGAAGAAGAAGAAGAAGAAGAAGAAGAAGAAAAGCGGGAGGTAAATGGGGAGGGGGAATAATAATAATTGTAATAATAACAAGACGAAAAAGAAGAAGGAGGATGAGGACGAGGAGGAGAAGAAAAATAATAATAATAATAATAATAAGAAGAAGAAGAAGAAGAAGAAGAAGAAGAAGAAGAAGAAGAAGAAGAAGAAGAAGAAGAAGAAGAAGAAGAAGAAGAAGAAGAAGAAGAAGAAGAAGAAGAAGAAGAAAAAAAAAAAGAAGAAGAAGAAGAAGAAGAAGAAGAAGAAGAAGAAGAAAGAAAGAAAGAAAGAAAGAAAGAAAGAAAGAAAGAAAGAAAGAAAGAAAGAAAGAAAGAAAGAAAGAAAGAAAGAAAGAAAGAAAGAGAAGAAGAAGAAAAAGAAGAATATCTCGAGCACCATCTATGACCTCCTCCTGTAATCAAACGAGTTAACATCCAAGGTCAGTAATCATGAAAACACGGTCCATGTGCTTTGTATTAGGAGAGTATTCGTTAAGCTCCAGGACTTTGCTTTAGATACTTATGTAAATTAGCGTGAAACAAAACCCCTATACGTGACATTACAGCGTAACATACGCCGAAATTACTCGGGGGAAAACAATGTAGACACTAATGCGGCTGTAACAAACTGAACAGCCCAAACATTTACGACCTGAAAGAATTTAACCAGATTGCAAAATACAGCAGGAGGCAGGAGTGGTGAACTTTGTAACAAGGGAATCTAATAAGCACAAGAAATAAAGTATACCTTATTATCTTTTTCAAGTAAGGTGAAGGCAAGGAGATCTTTTTCGCGTTGAACGTCTGTAAACTCAAGTAGGAAGTTCTGGGTCTTTATCCACCGCCGGACTACAGAAAAGATATAAAACCGAACGAAACGTATATTAGCAAGCTTCACAATATAACGAATACAAACAAAACGTGAACGTTGCAGCTATGGAGCTTTCATGAGCACACACAAATAAAACAATACTACATAAATACACAAAATCACTTAGCTGGTATCTCGAAGCAGCCTGGTCGATGGTTTCAAAAAATAAAAAAATAACAGTAATAATGGACACTATGGACGAGTGGGACAAGTACAAACAGATAGTAGTAAATTCCAGGACCTGAGTGTTGCGTTTACATCCCTTTCACATATCTAGTTTATATGTAGGCAATCTTGGTTCCTTGCCTTTCAGAAAGATGTACTCAAAGACTTCGAAGGATGGCAAAGAGATCAATATATGGATGGCGTGCGTAGACAGTAGGGGTGAGACAACAGCACTGACAGTATCCATTATTCTGTTGATCGTCTTCGCCTATCGGTTGGGCACATGATAATGATATTTTACGGGAGTGGCGGTAGCGCAGTGTAAAGAAGCTGGAGTGTTGGCACGAAGATCTTAGGTTCAAATCTTCGGAAGAAGGTTCTATCATGGTCGATGATATGGTCGACAAAAACCGACTACCTTTACTTTCAGGAACGTTTCCTGAAACTAATTTTATGCTGGGTCGAATTGTGAGCCTGGGTCCACGCGTATCGACACGGTGAAAAGTGCGCTTAGTATGCCCCCCTCCCCCCACCTCCATTAAATATTTTCTAGGCAAAAACTGGGATGAAGTGACCTAATAATAGTTTTAGATAAGAACAACAGTAATAATAATATAGTTCCCTTCGTGGGTTCCGGGCACCCACTGTGGAGATGCCTCGAGACCACGTAGCCCCCCCCCCCCCCCCTTTCCTTCTTTTTTTAAAACCCGTTAAAGAGAATTTCTATACATTGTTGAAGAGAGCTCTCCCTTTGTCCATTATAAATAATAGCTAAGTCGATGATTTCATCTCTAGAATATTATAATTATTATTAGTTTTTTAAATCTCCAGAAGCCATAAGTTGTAAACCCTTAGGCTCTGTACTATGGATTTCGCACCTCTTCGGCCTTGATTCCATGAAAGGTACTGTGAATCTGGGATGATAAGTGGCTTTTCTGCTTACAAAAGGGCGTGAACCCGGACCACAAGGAGTTCGTCACCGGGTCGCCGCGCAGTCAGGTTTAACCAACCGAGGTAGCGTGCCGGTGCTCAATGCCATTAAAAGTATTCAACACACTACAATACCACTTGTATTAAAGAAGAAAATTAATTACCAGTTTAAGAAAGAAATAACTCAGTACAAACAGAACGGCCTGGGGAAAAAACAACCGTAAGAACTACACGTACATTTATGAACTACACTATACTTCCCAAATTCTGTGTGAGTTTTCGTATCCTGATAAAGATGCTCACATGGATACAGAATGTTACGATTACATACAATTTACAGTACACGAGTAAACGACAGAAACGTGCATACTAATGGCCAGTATTTTTAATTAACGCGACTAGCAATGTTTCGGCAGCTGGAGATCGAAAACAGTAGCCTAATGGCGCTTTCCTGGCAAAATCTGGAGTTAAAAATCTACCCAAAGTAGTTGTTTAGGATTTTCGCCGTTAGAAGTAGAATGGAGCACATATGGGTTACTAACATTGCATGCTTACGCCACACGTAAAGAAACTTAAACATGTGAAAGCTACCAGTTACCAGTAGTACTTCGATGCTAGCTGCTCACGCATTCTCTCAACAGCCAAGCAATGAAGAGAAACAAATGTGACGTGTTAACGTCTCTGGTGTAATCCTTACCTTCCAGCGCTTACACGTCCGAATCGATCACGCCTCGCCACTGAGAAAACAAAATCCCAACTTTGCTGGGAATTGAACCCGGACCTTTGTCTTAGCAAGACTACTCTAAATGCTAGGCCACGGTCACTGCGTATAGCAACATATTTATTACAAAGATATACAATAATAACATTAATTTTACAGAAGATTAAACAGTATAAATACTCAGGAAAACTGATTTTTGCCTTAACCCCGTCTATCCATTTTCTTCTTCGCGTTCATTAGCTGTAAACTGTGGCGGAGAGCTCTAGTTGTTCGTCCACTGCAGGACTGTAGCCCTGTTCCAGAACCTGAGTGTTGCTTGCACATCCGTTTTATAGACCTGACTCATCTATATACAGACTGTTAGTTCTTTGAAACTCAAGCAGATGCAATCCGACGTCAAAGAAAGCTACTGGTTAGACGGCTACTTATTACAAAGACAAAATGAATCCCACAGAAGTGAAACAGCACACACACAAACACTCAGAAAACAACCGATTCTTGCTGTACCCTGGTCTATCTATTTATCAATGGTGACTGACGGTCACAGTGAGGTAAATCCCACTGTCTTCCCTAGACTACAATTTAAGCTTGGATGACGCACCGGTTTTGTATGAATGATTAAAAATAGCGGCACCAACGGTTGGATAACGGCGCAGCGCGAGATGCTGGTAGGTGTGTCACAAAGGAAATCAGATAATCAATGTCACGGACATCGTTAACAAATTCCCGTTCTAAAGACAAGAGGCTGACAGGTTGTCTCGAAAAATGAACGGCACGCTACGAAGATAAAACAAGAAACACCGTGAACTATGAAACAATGTTGACAGTGAAACAGGCAATGTGAAACAAATCACTATAATGCTACTGTGTAAAGAGCCCATTTCCACAGTTTCAACACCTTGTTGTATCACCATCATCAGTTCTCTTTATGCCTAGTGGCACATGAGGCTTAAGAGAGGACTTTCCACGGACTCCTGTCCAGCGCGGTTTTCCATGTCAGAGATGCCGCACTCAGGTCACTTTCCATCGTTGTGTTCAGGTTGTTTTTGGGCGCCCCTTTTTCTTTGTTCCTGTGGTATCCATGTGAGATCTGTTTTGTCAGGTATATCAGGATTCATTCTTATAACGTGGCCAAGCCATTTCCATCTTCTCTTGGTTATCATACTGTCTAGAGTTTATTAGTTTGTGACTTGAAGTAGTACCTTGCTATATAATGTACCTTGCTATATAATGTTAAAAAAAATCTCCGCTACTTACAATATCTCTATTGTTTAAAAAAAATCCCCACTGTTTAAAAACTGCCTTTGGTTGAAAACGTATTTTCTCCAAATGCACACTGCTAATTGGCTGTAAAGGCTTTTTATTAAACCAGTTTCGTCAATTGTCTCGATTGATATGTCCTTGTAAACCTGAAATACTGCGTTTTATATTTCTATTTCGAAATCGAAACAATTCAAGTTAGTAGAAACTTCAGAGCTGGACAATCATTTGTAAACCGTTTCATGGATACAGAAGGGAGAGGTTACACTTGTATATGCGAAAGTTGAGGAAAAAAGGGATATATATATATATATATATATATATATATATATATATATATATATATATATATATATATATATATATATATATATATATATATATGGCATGGATAGAGGTGAGACAATAGCAATGACATTTTCCATCATTCTGGTGATCGTCTTCACCTATCGGCTGGGCACATGATAATGCTCTTTTATGGGTGTGGCGGTGACGTAGTGCACAGAGTGTTCCCACGAAGATCTTAGGTTCAAATCTACGGACGAAGGTTTAAAAAAAAGTCCTGTCTCATGTTTTACGACCATTCATCTCCCTTGTGTATATACATATACACATAGAAAGAAAGAAAGAGAGAGAGAGAGAGAGAGAGAGAGAGAGAGAGAGAGAGAGAGAGAGAGAGAGAGAGAGAGAGAGAGGTGAAGTTCAGATTTAGGCATGCAAATGGGTAAACTGCTACTTAACAGGCACACGTCAGAGGGCAGTCATTAAAGACATGATACTATATCTCCCAGTGATCATTTTCATAACCTGTATGTAACTTTTACGGCTCGATCGGCAGGTATAGGCCATCATTCAGGGCAATACATCATTTTAGCAAATGCACAAGCTTCGTCTGAGTAGTTTGAAATTGTGCCAATGTAGGCTTTGGGAACATCCTGCAGAAGATGTCCAACATCAATTACCTTAGTACGGCCAATAAAAAGGGGAACATTTACTTAATGAGACGACACCATACGCAAATCTGTATGGAAGTCTACTTCGTAGCGTTCACCAGTTGTGAAATCCGGCAAAAAGTTCGGGTTGTTCTTCCAGTTATGGATTTTAGTCGTATTCCAGAACTTGAATTTGGTGTGCACTTCCGCTTTACAGATCTGGTTTATTTGTTCGCTGACTGTTGATACTTCGCCTCTCACGCAGATGTATTCTGACTTCAGAGGAAACGCTCCTAATTACTCTCCTCCTACAACATGCTTTAGTTAGGGGGGCAGTTGGTCAACATCCTGAAACCCAAAGGGTGAGCTGAATGGAAATAAAGAAGAACAGACTCAGTTTTATTATCATAAGAACTCGTCTGTTGGTGTAAAAATATGGGACTCAGCCACAACAAGAAAAACACTAACCATATTACCCGATCCTGACCAGAGACGCCGACACAATAAAAACATCCGGGGGTGTTTGTGGAGGGGTTGGCAGCGGGTTCAGCCCCCTTTACAAATGTTCTATACCAGGTATACCTGGGAGGGCCTCAGGGGGCACGGGAATTTTTATGTGCATAATAATAATATGCTGAATGACAAATAATTAAAATAATGCGTATGAAATAATATGACATGTATTACCAAATACTCAAAAAGAAAACTTGTATACATGGTAAATAGCGCCGCAAGGTCCCCCAACACGACCTCCCTCCCCCCCCCCCCCCCCCCCCCAATTTCTCCATTCCATAAAATATAAAAGGGCCCCAAGATGCCCCAGCCCGAATGTTCCTGGTCATGATATACTGATATTAGATAACAATGACGGCATTTACAACCTGGAAAGGCGGAAGATTGATCAGCTGAAGCAGGAGTACAAAGAAAACCTCCCACGGGAGAATAGCAAGTCAACCCAGGTGCCGACATAATGGGCACCCCATAAAATCCGCTTGTAGGGCCAACAAGAGAAGGAACAATTTACAAATTAAAATTCCTTTCCTTTTGGACAGCTAAGCAGCCTAAGACACTTTACATACAAAGAAGAAATGTTTGCGAAATATTATGGCATAGACAAACAGGAAACATTTAATTTAAAACCCCGGGAAGGGGTGACGAAATCGATAAAGAATTCTTACAAATGTGTCTGTAGGAAGCACTGCCGCCAAGGAAGATAAAGTTAAGATAATTATAATAAACAAATAGGCGAGAAACTGAATGACACTCATAAAGAGAAGTAGAGATAAAAGAACATACTAGACAACATAAAAATAGAAAGCTTTCGTTACCATGGCCCGATCCCTGCTGCGGGCGGTTTGTCTTGCGATGGTTTTGACCGTGGTACCGAGAGCCGACTGTCCAGGAAGCAATGGCAAACTACTGGACGTTAATGTGCCTAGAAAAACCACAACACCCAGGAAGTGCTGGGGTTGGTTCTGCAACGTCATGTCAAGGATACGCAGCTAATTTTTAAACAGTTACCATGCCCGAAATCGAACCTGTCACCTTCAAATGGCGACATCGCTTCGCTAAAGAAGTAAATCTATTAATACGCATGACCACTCGACACCCATGAAAATAGCGTCATCGTAAGCCAGGTCTATGCACGTTCGGCTGTATATATAAATATAGATAAATAGAGAAGGCCGTGATCTATGCTACAGCTTGAATCCACAACTATAGAATACGGACAGAATCTATCTCAAACAACTAAAATAGCAATACAGATTACATTCTTCTTCTTTTTTCGTTAGCCACATATTTCCATGGCGTGTGTGCTTGGCATCCTGGTTGCTGTGGTGTGCCTCCTGGCTGGATGCCTTCAGCACCTTGTTTGCTAGGGTAGACTGATCATACTCGAGAAGAGTAGGCTCATCCATTCGTCTTTCGCCTTTACCTCGTTTGTTGTCCCATCCAGTCTCCAGCTGGGGGTTGAGACCCCAACCTTCAACTGGATTGCTGAGAACAAGGTCCACCACGTGAAGGTGAGCTAGGCTTGAGCAAGAGAGGCTAACAGACATTAAGAGTCTTGTATTGTGCATCATTGCTCCATTAGGACTCCATAGACTATATAAATGTATGTTGACCAAGTGGGACAAAACTAGACACAATTTTTGCTTTATAAAATGACGAGCCTTCTCCAGATAGGAAGTTGATTGCAGGGGATATTTGCAGCTACTGCCTTCTTTGAGAATTTACTTGGTGAGACCCAATCTCTTTTACGGTGCGACTCTCGTACCTCTGTCTGAAAGTCAATTATTTTCCATGAAAACTGATGATTTTGAAACGCAATCAGTAACCTCTAACCCACAATGTCGCACAGATATAATAAAATAAAATAAATCTTCAAAAGCGGCAGCTGGAGTTTGTCAGCTTTACAAGAATACAGTCGTGAGAGACCAAATAAACATGTTATTTGCTCTTATCTTTTTAGGCCTGTGGGTCCCAGTGTAAATCCATTCTAATTATGTTATTACCAGGTTCTCCAACTGTGTGTTCTATCCAGCGCCGTGTCTTTTCTTCACCTCTTTCTTGAAATTTTTTTTTCTGGCATAAAGCATTACACAAATGAATATACGATATCGTTTAATTTCCTTAATTTTGTGCAGATACAAGTTAACTAACGTTTGTGGTTTATTAGTTACTGTTTCCACCGTGTTTCAGCACCACAGAACAAATATGACGCACGACGCTGATGAAAATGTTGAGAGGGGAATCTGAGCGCCTATGGATGTGTCCGGAGTGCTGAGAAGATAATCTAAGTCATAACTCATAATTCGAACATGACATTAAAAAAGTAAAGTAAAGGACCCTTTTCCACTCCTTGAAGCGTATAGGGCTAGACCTATATTTTTTATAAACCAACTGGAACACGATCGGTGATGTGGTCAGCATCACGCTGACCGCCTTTACTTCCCGGGACTACACCCGGTACCCACTCGAGGCTGGGTCGACCTTGGAGTCAAGGTCATTTCTGAAAAAAGTCCGGCTCTGCTAGGGAGCGAACCCATGACCTTCCGATCTGCATGCGAACGTCTAGCCGCTACGCCACGGCGACTCGCGATATGACATAGAGTGAAATAATTTAAGCTTGGTATTAGTTTCGGATGGTGTGTGTGTATCATACTCGTCCTTTCTAAAACATGAGAACAGGCTGACACTGCTGTTTTAACTTGCTTCAAGATGTGACCACGGTGACAGCAAAATAAATCGGTACACAGTCACTTAAAGGGATTACGAACTACTTGAAAAGATAAAACCACAACAGAAAAGAGGTTAATAAGGTTTAAGAATCTTTAAAATAAAGTAAGCAAGGCAGAAATTCGTAAAACAAATAACCAGAGACTCAAGATCAAATAAAGAAAGAGAAAAAACAAATGCTGCAAAGAACTAATAATAATGCTCTCCACAGGAATAACCATCACAATATTCTGTCCCCTGAAGCAGTGGTTCCCATTTGGTGGGAGGCGGGGGTCTTTCAGTCACAAGAAATCATTAAATTAATTTGTGCTATCGCCAACTGCCGCCCTCAAAGGGCTGTAAATACTTAGGTCTTAAGCACGTCAACACACACACACACTTTGAGACAGAAGTAGTCAAACAATTTGTCGGATACAAAAAGTTAATAAAATACCCGTGTGAGACAGAAGACAGCAAGTTAATTAGTTTATCATGTAATGATTCAGAAATGTACAGTGCGTTGTTTTTTTGGGTACCTTTTGCTAAATCTTTCGGTTTCGGGAGATTTCCAAGAAGATGCACGAACAGAATAATAACAGCAGTGAGGAAAAAAAATATCAGTATATTACTTTCAAAGTGACAACACTTGGGTTACTGTATATTAAAATGTCTAACAAGGTTTCCTTATTTTGATCAGGTCAAATGTTAAAGATATAATTATGCATCGTCGGGTGTGTCATACACACAAACAGCTGATGACATATTTCTGGGACAGGAAAAGTTAAGAAGTCTAAAATATGATTAAAGACACAGATATAATTTTAACCACAATTCACAGACATGCCATTTTAAATTATCACAGTTGACGTCACTGCACACTGGGCATTTCCAGGCATTCTCAGTCCTCCGTCGAATCTGCCACTGCAAAGTACCTCGTACCTCTACATGTTGTTCCTAGGAGAAGCTGGTTATAATATATTCCATCTTGGCCTCGAAGGCGGCACAGACATGCTTCACCATGCAGCCTTTTCGACGATTCTAACATTACAAATTGTTCTTTGGTTCTTCGATTTGACTTTTAAAATGTATGGGGTCTGTGGCAGATCTTCACAAATAAAATAGGCACTGCAGGTCTGAACTAACTGGGAGCCACTGCTTTAAGAGTCAACAGAAGCAACCAGAACAAATAATAACTATGAGCAAACATGAACTATTACAGAAAGGATTACCGGGACGGACAATGAACTCAGCGCTCAACAAACAAAGGATTATGCTTCAATCAGTAGTGGAAGGTCGCAACTGGTGAATGACAAGAAAAACGACTGGATGACGTCCTTTATCGATCAATCCATCCGTTTGTTTCATCTGGCTGCTGTCTTACGGTTTACCATATCATCCTGAAATTAACAAATCCGAACCTGGACAGCAGACTAGCAAGGCAGATAGAAGATACCCCGTTAAACCTTCAGAGACGTTACAATTAGGGCACGAGAAACGACTGCATTAGCCAGGTGCCACCTGCAGTCCTATGCGGGCAAGGACGCTGTCATAGAACCAATAGTGATTTCTAAATTTCGTGCTTGTTGATTAGAGATGTGTATGTTTGTGTGGGCGGCTCTGTGGCTAAGTCGATGCGAACGCTTCGTAACGCCGGGATGCCGGGTTCGATCCCAGCTGCAAGCCATGCGCCTTGCGTTGGTTTCGATAGTGGTATCAAGAAAGCCGACCGCCCAGAGGCAATGGCAAACTACTGGACGTAAATGTGCCTAGAAAAACTACACAACAGTCAGGGGCTGTTTAGGTTGGTTCTGCAACGTCCTGTAAAGGATACGCAACTAACCTGATGTTTGTGTGTGTGCGCGCGGGCGTATGTGTGTGTGAGACATACACACACACACACATATATACATACATACATTCACGAGGGAAGCCAAAAATAATCTACACTTTTGACATAACTCTTCTTACATTGTCCAGACTGACTTCTGTCCACGCTTATGTTATTGCTTTACTGTTGTGGTGATGCTAAGAAAGTCTGATCTTAATTCAACCAATTTTCTTCCTTCTGCTGCACATAGATCATGGCGAACGATGAGCAGTGATACGATTTCTCTGGTCGGAGGTTGGTCAAAGGTTCAGAAATTCATCGTAGATTTATCATAACAATGTGGGGGGGGAGTGTACTATCAGGTAAAACTGTTTTTGTGGATGGAGAAGTTTCAAAGTGGTCGAACAAGTGTAACGCATGAAGAGGTAGTAGGGCAGCCCTCAACCACCGCTACAGATTGGTTCATTCGTTTGGTTTATTCAACGGATCAACATCATAGCACACGGGTGTAACCTTTAAGTGCTCGGTTCTACTTCTAACTCAAACCTGAGTCTGAAGAATCTCAGCGCAGTACGCGAACTCCGTTGCACCGGCGAGAATCCTGAAATACTTTGGGTAGATTTTTAACTCAACATTTTGCCCTGGCAGCGCCGTTAGGCTACTCTTTTCGATTTCCAACTACCAAGGGAATTTTTAAGTGCGCAACTATACACACAGGCGACCGGTCTAACTACCCAGAGACCCGGGGAAATTACTAGAAGTCGACGTGAAAAATTCCCAGCCTTCACTGGGATCTGAACCTGGGACTCCAGCACTCGAGGCGGATGCCATACCCCGGGACCACTCAGCCTCCGTTCCACTACAGATGGCAACCTTCAGCATGTTCGAGATATGGTTTGGGCGAATTGGCGAGCATCTGCATTAAACATAATCATGGTTCTGCCCATCAAATCAACCACGACGAGCTCGGCTTTCACAGAGTCCGTACATTGTGGGTACAAAGAAAGCTTACTGCCTTAGACTTAGACGTGCAAAATACGGTGCTAAAGTGGCTTCATGGCCAACCGAATACCTTCTATTTGGAAAGAATACAAAAGTTTGTTGACCGTTGGGCAATGCTGGTTGATAAGGAAAGAGATTAGGAGGTAGAAAAATGATGTGCATAGTTAAACCCTATCTTCAAGTAAATAAACTGTAGAATGAAAAGTAAGTGTAGTTAATTTCCGACTCCACTACACACACACACACACACACATATATATATATATATATATATATATATATATATATATATATATATATAGAGAGAGAGAGAGAGAGAGAGAGAGAGAGAGGGAGAAGAGGGAGAGGCTGGTAACGCCGATAATGAATAACGAATGATCCTTGAGCTGATGTAGTCGCTTGAGAGGATAGATTGTTAAGTATCACTCTGGAAAGTTGTGGTAGTGAAAAGGCTAGGTGCTTGAATGTTGACCAGGAAAGCTTGGGTTGGAAACAGAATCAAGGCAGACTTTTCTGTTTGCTTCGAAACAGACTCGCATGATACATTCCAAGCATCCTTTACAAATTCTTCTTCTTCGTCTTCTTCTTGGCGTTCACCAGCTGTAAACTCTGGTGGAAAGTTCTGGTTGTTCGTCCACTTCTGGACTGCAGTCCTACTTTAGAACTTGAGTGTTGCGTGTGCATCCGTTTAATAGATTTGACTAATTTGTATGCAGAATTCTGGCTCCTTGCCTCTCAGGTAGATGCACTCCGACTTTGAAGGAAGCTCCCAATCAGTCGACTCTTACGACATACTTTAGGGTTGGCGGCGGGTCTATTTTTGTTTTCCCTATAACAGGGGACCGGAACCCACATGGGAATAAATTTTTCAATACATTTTGGTCTTCGCCTACACCGGCTGTAAATTCCGTTTAAAGCTACAATAACAGTACATCCGAATACTGGGATCAATCAGTTCCCAGGCGAAACTGAACATATTCCAAAAGAGACAAGTCTTTCAGTGTGAATGGGACATATGCATTGACGAGCCAGATTGCAGCAGTGGTAGACATTACAAAGCCGATTAAATCAGAAAGTTGAAGACTCCAGTAGTTGAGTCTGTGTTTCAAATGTCACCCCACTTGTGGAATTTTAATATTCTCTCTCTCTGTTTCTTTTTCTCTCTCTCTGTTTCTCTTTCTCTCTCTCTCTCTCTCTGTTTCTCTCTCTCTCTGTTTCTCTCTCGCTCTGTTTCTCTCTCACTCTGTTTCTCTCTCTCTCTCTGTTTCTCTCTCGCTCTGTTTCTCTCTCGCTCTGTTTCTCTCTCTCTCTCTGTTTCTCTCTCTTGGTTAAAAATTACTGCCGAAACAGACCCAGAGTTAAACTGTTACTTACTTTGTGTTTAATCCACTTAGCATCAATCACATCTCATGCGTTATTGGTGTCTCCCTACGCGATTTGCTTATGTGGATTCTGCGATGTTTATTTACATGTTATAACATCCATTAGTTATTTAGTTAGTTAGTTAGCATAGGGCAAAGGTCATAGCTCTCCGTGTCTATTGCTAAATGTATTTACCACACGGTGCAGTCAGGGGGTCTTCGAGTCTGTGCCCCCGACTGAACGAACCAGCTCGGTCTCTTACGAGATACGTCTGGCCAAACTAGTAGGGAACAGATTCGGATAAGAAGTGGAGGACACCAAGGCAAAATAACAAGAAAGGAACCGGACGGAGGATGACCCACAAGGAAAACAGGAAGACAAGACGTGATTTAGAAGGAGTGGTCTGCCTCTGAGGGAAGGAACGTTTGACCAGAGAGCTGGCGCACATACCAGAATCTTAGCCACGAAAGTGGCGCAAATAAACCAGACCACACATATAACCGGAGCCCAACAGCGGCTGTGCCGCCAACTGCAGGTTGAACATGGTTGCATTTTTTTCTTCTTCAACGGTACGGTTCCCTAACAGTACTAAATATCCTTAACCTTACCAAGGATTCGAACCTGGGACTCCAGCGTGAAAGCCCCTAGTTCTTTACCGGCGCTGTTCTTTTACTCATTCTGCAAGGTAAACGAGGAAGACATGTATATTATCGCATCGAGGAGTACATTTAGAGGCATGTGTGATTTGGAAATGAGTAATCTCATACTTAAATTAAATTCTTCTTCTATCTGCTCAAATCAAAGAAGTAAACTAACAGAATGGGACAAATCGTATTGTAGTTTACAGCTAAGCTGAGATTAACTTACGCCCCAACAAATCGGATTTCATAAAAATTTGCAGTTAGTCACCATTTAAGAATTCTTTATACGGATCAGTGTGCACACCCACCCCCCCCCCCTTCCCCACACACACACAAACAAACAAAAATGGTCCCAGAATCGATACATGCAGGTGTTTCATTCAGGATGTCGCAACCAACCCCAGCACTTACCGGCCAATGCGTTGTTTTACAAACAGGCGTATGATGAAGGCTTTCTAACCGCAACGTTCACTTGTCATTTATGTTTGGACTGAATCTACATTTTCTTTGGTCTTATATTTGTCATGTTGTTTTACTAAGCAATTTTACACTCAACAGTTTGTTAGTGACTGGCTCTAAACGGTACGACAATCACACCTTTCGAGAATTCAACGTAAAGGGTTTGCTAGACATGTGGTAGAGTAACAACTAAACTGAAAACGACACGCAAGACTGCTGCAAAACGTAATGAACGTAAAAATGAACTAAATTACCATGAGCATTCAATATTCTAAACGTCAGCGTGCGCACACTCAAAGATGTTAAGAAAGTTAACCAGCTATAACAAAACATATTCTCCAGAAGGAGAAGCACACAGCAAAAGAATTAACACGTGGAAAGATGAACACAATAAATAATCCTTTTATAACAAGTAGCTTGAGATGGCTGAATAGTTTTTAAAGATGCCATTAAGTTCAAGCATGCACTTCAAAGTAATATAACGCATCGCCAAGAGAAAGAAAAAGGAAGGAGGTAGAGAAACGTGTGCAAGAAAACAAAAACATATCTTAAGTGAGGAATTAACTGAAGTTAGTTTTAAAATCTTATTATAGAGCAGGTGTGACCAATGCGCCGACCGCGGCCAACTAGTCGACCGGCAAACCGCGGGAGGGGGCCTCAGGTGGTATGTACCACATGGTCCCTTATAAGTTCATTTTATTAGTCTATCTTCTTCTTCTTCTTCTAGTCCATGCTATATGGCGTTGGTAGTCCTGTCTGTCTACAACCTTATGTCTTGTGTACTTAATTCTGACACAGCTGGTCTTCCATGCCATGATGACAAACTGCAGCATCTTCTCTCTCGGTCTTGTTCTGCCTCTTTCGTTCTCAACTTTACCACCGTCACAGTGTACTCCATTTGTTACCCCTCCTCTCTCATGATGTGGTCAAAGAATATAGATAGTCTCCTAATGAGAAGATCAATGTCCATGTATATAGTCTTTAAAGTAGACCACCGGTGGCTTCTGAAATAAAACTAGTCCTCAAACCTAAAAATGACCACAACTGTTACAGACTGCCCTTCTCTATCAAGGGTTTCTATTTAATCTGGGCCTCCCGACTGTCTGAAAGACCGAGTGAGAAAGACCCAATGAACCAACGACATGAAGATACAGACACAGACCTTATCTGACTGTTTGGAATTGAAACGCATGCTAGAAGAAGTTAACCTGCTTCTACTGGAACACTGCAGAAAGAAACACGCGCAGTCCAGTGAGTTAAACAGAAATGGAAACTAACATCATACGGCTAAAAATAATATGGTTGGTCAGTCCTATATATATATATGACCAAAAACCGGCAAAGAAGATTACAGTAGGGAGTTAGTAGGTACGTATCTCCTAAATACCGTGTAATTTAAAGGGATTAGGGTTATTCTTGTGCACCCTAACAACCCAAGAGGTTAAAGCCGTAATAAACGCAACTTTAAAGACTAATCACTTAACACACTCACAAAGACAGACAGGCACACTTGTATATGACATAGTCATAAAAGCGGGGGTGCATTAATGTACCCGGTGACCTAAGCTTAGGAAATCAATGAACCACGTTACGCACCCAGTGTCGTCTAGTCTATTAGACCAAGGATCATCCAACATGCGCCCGACGACGTGAAAAGGGTCTTCGTCTTTACTTACTGGGGTGGGGGAGGGGGGGGGGAGAGTTCTCCACGGTGAAGTGGTCCAGCCGTTTGCCTAATACTCTGAAGGTCATGGGTTTGTTTCACGGCGGGTAGACCTTAAAAATATAATCGGCTGTTTGGTTTCTTGTATGACTAGTTGTGCCTTGTTGGAGCAGTTCTTTTAATTGCAACAAGGTAATGGAGACTTTCAATCTCTGATCTTCTGGCGAATATGGTGTCTCTCGCTAATCTGAATTCACTTTTCTCTACTATGGCATAGTCAATGATGGATTTCTCATTCTCTGAAGGTTCACATCTCGTCTAGGCATGTATTCGTTTGTGGGGAAACTTTTCGTTTATAATGACAAGGTTTCGTTCTCTGCAGAATCTGAGAAGTAAAGTCTGTTTTCATTGCCAGTAATTTCCCCTTTTCCACTACAGACTGGTTGACAGGAATTCTGAGTCAATAAATAGATTCCCTCAAAAAGGATTAGAACACTTAGCTACCAGACCAAACAAGCGTGATAGTAACTGTGCTACAGCGGACCCTAGAGCGGGATTAATATGACCAAGTGCTAAAAAACGTTATGTTTAAAGGACCCTTTTCAACGCCTTCAGACCTACTGTGCATAAAGTGCTAAACCTATCATTTTGTATAGACTATATAGACCAAACTGTATTCTGTGAGTGATGTGGTTAACATCAGGCCGACTGCCTTTACTTTCCATGACTTTATTTGGTACCCATTTAAGGCAGAGTCGACCTGGGAGCCAAGGTCAATTTAAAAAAAAAAAAAGTCCAGCTTCTTTCGGATTTTAACTTACGGCCTTCGGATTCGCATGCTAACGGCTAGCCGCAACACCATGGAGAATTCCGAGGATAATATGTTTATGTGTTAAATAAGTTATGAAGAATCCCGAGGATAATATGTTTATGTGTTAAATAAGTTATGTTAAGCCGCGACAGATACTGGTGGCAAAAAGGCGAATGCCTGCAGGTGGTCACGAAAAAAATAATTGTTGAACACCCCTAGACAGGTAACAAAATACATTTCAGGCTCTTTCAACTGTTGACATACTGGTAGAATTTCAAGACGTGAAAGTTTATAGGCAAGATCATAAATAAACCACGTCATCCAAACAGGTGGCCGGCGCGCGAAAAGACGAACAGGAGAACCATGACACTGCAAATGATTTAAATTAAATTAGAATTTACTCCACTCTGTGTTAACAATACCACCAGGTGCAAATTCAGTTTTGTGAGTGGGTGGTGTGGGGGAGGGGGAGGGGGGGGGGGAATCAAAAGACTAGAAGACTATTTAGAATGGACGAACAACTAGAACTTTCCGCCGGAGCTTACAGCCGGTGAACAAAAATGAAAAACAAATGAAGCCTGACAAGAATATCGCCATTATCAACTGCCTGGTGCAATGATAAAAGGTTATCACGAATATTCATTGTCTTACCCTAACTTTCTTTCCATGAATGCTAATCTCTTTCGTAATGTAGACACAAGTGTCAACTATCTATATTTAATGTCATAGTTAGTCTTTGCAAAACAATTTAAAACAAAAATGTAAGTGCTAATTTCAGCTGCGCAAAACATGTATGCATTTTTGTGAAACGGATTTTTTTTTAGGCCCTTCATTCGCCCCCAGATTTACAGTCAAATGATAAATTTATTTATTATGAGGATTTGTTGATGTTCCTCATTTTATAAAAAACACTTCCTTCTTCCGTTTACAGTCAATGATAATTATATCTGCCAAAGGCCTTCTTTAGCAAGTATTGAAAATGATTTGCCAATAACTAACACATGATAAGGTGACCTGAACCTGAGCGCCGCATAAGAGAGACTGTTACAGCTACTAACGGGCTGGTTCATCCAGTTTCGTCCTTTTTTAGGACGAATTTTTTTTTTTTTTATTTGAAGCCCCTCCCTGGCTTTTTCCAGGGGCCGCAATATAGGCAGGCCATAAATATGGCCAATTGTCTGAACGCGGTTTCTGGGACCTCTCCACGGCGATCCTCATCCACATGGTAGCACTTTGTGTCATCGGGTGTTTATCGCTTGTGTGATGTCCTAGTGGGGTAGAAAGTCAGTCAGTACTAACGCGCCTCAAGGCAACGATAACTGCATGTGTTGCTTGGGAAAGGGAGAGAGCCGCTTATACAACATAACCGCGACTAACGCCTACATCTAGAGATCACAGTCCCATTCGCCACCAGATGGTAGTGTCTAGTGGCTGAAAAGACTAGAAGCAAAACAGGACCACACCAATGGTAAATAAAACATGGACAAATCCAGCAAAGGAGGAGGAAAATCAGTAGACAGATTATTTAGTTCTGACAGATACCCCTGTTAAAAGGTGTTAAAAGCCTGGCTCTCTAGCGTAGTTGGCTAAACCGGACTGCGCGGTGACCGGGTGACGAACTCCTTGTGGTCCGGGTTCACGCCAGGGGGTTGGCAGAAAAGCCACATTTCTCCCAGATTTACGGTATTTATCATGGAATCAAGGCCGAAGAGTTGCAATATCCATAATACCGAGTCTAAGGGTTAACAACTCATGGCTTCTGGATACTAAAAAAAAAAAAAGGTGTTAAAAGGCGTGAGGGGTGATTTTATTACAAAAGGTTTTATCCCATACCACCCTGCACAGTACTGATAGCGACAGTCCTGCACAAAGTACGATCAACATAGCTCCAGCACCAACTACCGTGGATTGACAAAACAAATACACCAGCCAAACGAAAGACGTAGTCCGAACCGAACCCCAAACTATTACAGCAGGAGATACAATCGACTTAGCCACAAGAATGACCTCAACAAATCACGGCAAAGATGCGAAAATTGCAACAACATCAGAAGCTCCAATTTAAATCATCAATACAGATTGCAAGCAGCGCATGTATGTTAATTTCCCTGTGTGGGTCCCGGAGCCAAAGTATGGGGAAAATGGTGGGTGGGTGGGGTGTGGGAAAGTAAACAAACTCACTGGCCCCTAACAAGAATGTCGTTAAGGTCGGTTAACTATAGGGTGTTTCCTCCAGTGTCGGAGTACATCTGCTCGAGAGGCGAGTAAGCATCAGTATGCATTCAAAAAAGCCAGATCTATAAAACGGGTGTGCATGCAAAACTCAAGCCCTGGAACAAGGCTACAGTCCAGAAGTTGACGAACAAAAAGAACTTTCTGCCGAAGTTTACAGTTGTTAAACAAGAAAAAGAAGAAGCAGCAGAAACAGAAGAAGAAAAAAAAAAAGAAGAAGAAGGAGAAGAAGAAGAAAAAAGAAGGAGAAGAAAAAAGAAGGAGAAGAAGAAGTAGAAGAAGCAGCAGCAGCAACGGCAACAGAAGAAGAATGAGCAGCAAGCAGAAAAAGAAGAAGCAGAAGAAGAAGAAGAAGAAAAAGAAGAAGCAGAAGAAGAAGAAGAAGAAGAAGAAGAAGAAGAAGAAGAAGAAGAAGAAGAAGAAGAAAGAAGAAGAAGAAGGAAAAGAAGAATGGAAGCTTCCTGTTCCCACTAGACGAAACCATTGGCCAAGATTACATCTACGATACAAAAACAGAATGAATATTATATCTACGAGGACAGACATCCCTTGAGATGAAGAGTGTGCTGTGGCTGTCCAATAACGGTGCGGCATTCATAAATCGAATAATGTCAGCTAGCTAGCGGTCGATAAAATATTACCTTGTTATTAATATTGCATTCGGCCTTGCAAATTGAATAACAGCACTTTTGGTCTTGTGTCCTAGCCAGTTGAAACAGCAGCCTATAATTTCTAGTTACCCCGCTCTATTTTTATTTAAATCAGATTGTATTTCTTTTACTTACTTACTTCTGTTATTGTTAATAGATTATTTATTTATGGTTAATTCTTACTGTTCTTTGTCTTCTTCATTCTCTTCATTTTCTTCTTCTTCCCATCAAGAAAATAATAATAATAATATTAATTAAGAGGAGGAGGAGGGGAAGGAGGAGGAGAAGGAGAAAAAGAAGAAGAAGAAGAAGAAGAAGAAGAAGAAGAAGAAGAAGAAGAAGAAGAAGAAGAAGAAGATGGTTGTACTCCAAGATGCTATGCCCCATGTTTGTACTTCCTCATTATATCCCGCACAGCGTCCTGTTCACAACACGATAGATGTTACGCTAAAACCTGTAACAAAACTTGCTAGCACAGATAAGCAGCCACTACGCCACTATGTAAAGTTTGTCTCCACTGTTTGACAACCTTATTTAACAAACAAACAAACAAAAAGTTACGGACATGTTTCCATGCCTTTTCAGGCTTATTGGGCATACAGGACTAGACCTATATTGTATAAACCAATCGGCACGACGTGGCTAACGTAGTCAGCATTACGCCGGTCTCTTTGACTTCCCATGATATTATCTGGTACCCATTTAAGACTGGGTCGACCCGGAAGCCAAGATCATTTTTGTTTTAAAAAGGTCCGGCTCCGTTAGGAGCTGCACACGCAACCTTCCGATCTGCAGGCGAGCGTCTAGCCGCTACACACCGGCGGCTCCCACCCCACCTCACATGTTGCTTTACAAATCTCCATGTTAAAATGAACCCCATCTCTCCTATTTCACACTGTTATCTGCTGATAACGGCCGTTATTAAGCAGCTCCATCCATCGCCCCAATCTGTGGTAACGTCCTTGTAAACCTAACCTCTTGCGTGTTATATTTCCATTTGGAAATCAATACGATTCAAGCAACAACACAATTCAGGACACCAGCTGAGAAAGAGAAAGCGGAGGCGGGGAGGGAGGGGTAAAAAAGCAAATATGACCACCCGTCTTTGTAACACATTCTAAAACCCTTTTTAAATTCGACCGGTTTGTGACTCCGCAATGCGTGTTCTACATGAATTCTAGCACTGATGTTCCACTACGACCATGTCGTAGGAAATCCAACAGCACTTCTTTTGGATCAAGAGTGGGTTCCGGTGCCCGATTGTGGGGGGGGGGGGGGGGGGGGGGGGGGGGAGAGGCAAAACAGACCTATTGCTTCCCCAACAAGTATGTCGTAAGGGTCGACTAACTGGGGGGTTTCCTTCGAAGTCGGAGTGCAGCTGCCGGAGAGACAAGGAACTAATAGTCTGCATACAAATATGTCAGATATGTAAAAGGGATGTGCACGCAACACTTAGGTTCTGGAACAAATCTAAAGTCCAGAGGTGGATGAACAAACATAAATTTTCGCCGGAGTTTGACAGCCGGTTAACGCGAAGAAGTTGCGAGTTTTATAAATGTTTCGCCTCTCACTTTATCCCTTAATCCTTGGCTTTCTTATGAAGCATGTAAGTAGGTTATTAGGTAAGTAAGTAAGTAAGTCAGTAGGTAATTAGGTAAGTAAGTCAAGTAGGTAGGTAGGTAAGTAAGTAGGTAGGTAAGTAAGTAGGTAATTAGGTAAGTAAGTAGGTAGGTAAGTATGTAATTAGGTAAGTAAGTAGGTAAGTAAGTAGGTAGGCAGGTAAGAAAGTAAGTAGGTAAGTAAGTTTACTAAGTCAGAAAGCATGTAAGTAAGTAATAAAGTAAGTTAGTAAGCCTGTAAAGGACCATTTTTACGCCAGTGGCGCCTCAAGCATATGATGTTAGACTCATATTTTTATTTACACCCGCGACCGTGGCGCCCATTAGCTCGCCGGTAGACGACTTCATCGCCAGGTCGGGACAATATTTGGGTCCTTCGATCGCATAAACACTGCAGGAGTCCATTTTCAGGGCTCTTGGTGGCGTACAATGCTAAGCTATTTTATATAGGGCACTAATCTAGTCACAATTATAACCTAAAGCTCCCCCTTTAGAGATGCTGGCTGAAAGTGACGATTTTTAATTTTTTCCCTAGTAAAGCACCTATCTACCTCATATTTTGAATAGATCAATCACGACTCAGTGGCTGATGCGGTTACTATCATACTTTACTTCCCTGGTCATTACTATCATACTTTACTTCCCAGGTCATTACTATTATACTTTACTTCCAAGGTCATTACTATCATACTTTACTTCCCAGGTCATTACTATCATACTTTACTTCCCAGGTCATTACTATCATACTTTACTTCACAGGTCATTACTATCATACTTTACTTCCCAGGTCATTACTATCATACTTTACTTCCCATGTCATTACTATCATACTTTACTTCCCAGGTCATTACTATCATACTTTACTTCTCATACCCATTTATATAAACTCTCTGTAGGTATTCGTTCAAACTTTACACATGATTTCAAATTTATTATGCGCCGCTGTATTTAGCACATCATCATTATGCACCTAAACAAGGTTTCGCCCATTTCAGTGCACGCAACACACAATTTGAAAAGGTGCTGAGGCCCCCTCTCCCACACAGCACCCAAACTGTTTTCTTTGTATTAGAACTCATGGAAGCTGGACTGATTATCCGTCAAACCAGCTGTCATGTATTAGAATCACCTTCGAAGCAAGAATTTCTTTTTTATTCCTAGGAAGTAAAGGCGACTGGTGTGATATTGACACTACTGATCGAGTCCAGACTGGCCATATAACGCCTTATAGTATTAAAAAGGGTACCAGACCCATCTCTGTTTATTTGGATAACAACCATTCAGTAAACTAAGGCGCACTACTAAACATAAAACTGTCCAGCAAATCAAAACACATTACAATAAAATATATTTTTTCAAATCTGTGCTGTCTCCACAATAAAGGTTGGCTAATGTGCACCATTGATGTCTTTGGAGATATTCTGTAGTGAGGCCCTAATATCTGCTACGGTGCAACTCTAGTATAATTGTCCGAACTGTTAATTGTTCATTTCTGAGATCATCTTCATCACACATCGGACATGACCATAAGTGCCCCGGTCGACTGCTGAGTATGTCTCCAAGTGTTTTTAGGTTAACAACTTCCATTCTTTTCGGGCTGATGTAACAATAGGTGGTCCCCCGCATGGTTTTTCTGTCTCGCAGCTCCAAATTGTACACCCAGGGTGTGCAGTCTATTCAGAGAAAAATAATTTTCCATGGAACTGAAAGACTCACAGTTTAGTCTTTTGTATGGCATTGATGATGTCTCTCCTGTCCACAGACGGCCCATTTCTGATAGTTGCACTGCCAGCCAGAGCTTCTAGTCTCTCAGTGCCTTTCACACCAGCATATCCTGGGACCCAAAAAAAGGTGACTTTGTGAAACCCTGCGTGCTGCACCCCTTCTTGATCTTCTGTAGCATGCTCATTGAATCTCTGATCAAAAATGCCCTTCCGAAAATGACAAAAAGGATTTTTGTAGTTGTCTATCGCAGGGAAAGAACCTTTCCTACACATATACCAGTAAATGCTAGGGTTGGTGTGTAAAGTCAGCAAATAGCATACAATAAACATAATAAGGCTCTGAATAATAACAAGACTTCAGTCTAAATCAAAGAGTAACTAGACACAGACTAAGGAAAAGTAACTTCAACTTTACACAAATATTAAGAAGTCACATAAGTTTACCTTGATGGATGGCTCTTTATTTCTACTACATCCCCACTTTACATTTGTCAGTGATGTTCTTAATTAAGTTCTTTGTTCTTAAGACTTGAAAGCAATTTTTTTTTCAAAATAGTTAATGCTGAAAAGGCAGTGTCTCACAAACAAAAGGCAACAAAACCAGAATTGCTGTTACACTGATAACCTGGTTGCGGATCAAAGAAAGGAGATATGTCAGTCAACTAGTACTGGGTACAGTGAACATGGAGACAGACACGCAATTAATTGCACAAGGCACCAACAGTGCTCTGGCAACGGGCCACAGGCTATTCCCTGAATCTGCAGATCCCAAGACAAACCACACTGGACACAGCTGAAAAGCATTCCACATTAAATCCACAGCTGAAAGTGTCACGCCATGCATTCAGCTGGGTGAGGAAACTATATCATTCTGGTCTAAATATAAAGGAAAATTCAATGGCTAACTATTATCAGCAGCAAAAATTTGCCACAACTAAAAATAGTAAGCTCGTCAGACTGAACAGAACGCATTTGTGAGTTAATGTCTTTAAGGTTATCGTCATGCAACAGTTTGTTTTTAAATCTATCCAAGGCATTACAACCATTTTTTCTATTCAATATCTCTGCAACTTCTGAAAATGTCTCACTTATATTTACTTCCATACACCAGGATTGGCTCTATTTAACTCTTAAGGACTGAATTTCTCACCTCAACTGACAAAGACATACTGCATAGAAAATCTACTCTGGTTTGAACTATCCTACACTGATTTTTTAAGGTAAACATACAATTATGAGTCAGGTGACAGGTTCCCTTCTTGTTGCATTTGGTTCCATAAACAATTAAAAATGTTAGCACAATAATTAACACTGACCGACTGACTTTCTACTCCACCAGGACATCACACAAGCGATTAACACCCGGTGACACAAAGTGCCAAAATACGGATGAGTATCGCCGTGGAGAGGTCCCAGAAACCGTGTTCAGACATTTGGCCATATTGATGGCCTGCCTATATTGCGGCCCCTGGCAAAAGCCAGAGTGGGGCTTCAAATAACACAAAATTACGACCTAAAAAGGACGTAAGGAATAGTCATTGAAATAATTAACACAGTTCAGTATACCTACATACCAATAGTGGTTGTCTGTTGTTCAATCTAGTTAGTTAGTAGTCATCAATGCCCAGCCAGGACATAAAATTATTTTGTAATGGGAGCCCCCCAAAAAAACCTTACGGTTAAACAGGGCTTATTGGATTTGTACATGTAAGATTCTCATCCTTGAGGTGTAATGAAACTTTTTCACAATTCAACAGGAAAGAACAGGAAAAGGGAAAAATAACAGAGTAGTCTCCCTTGTGAACTAACAATATGACAGCCTAACACATCTCATATTTTAGGCAGAAGTGGTATTACGTTACTTTCACCTGCTTTTGTTGATTCTTCGTATTTCAGAGAAATATAGAATTAAAAATAGTCAAACCAGGTACGATTAAACAATATCTTTTTCTTTTGCATTCAGCTTTAAAAGGGTGGTTGGCACATTGTGCTGTGATTTACAGCTATGCTGCAATATCTGTGCCTTTTGGACCAACATGTATGATTTCAGCAAACCCTTAATTAGTCACCTTTTATGACTTGAGTCTTAAGGTACAGATGGTCTATCCCCTCTCCCTCTTTTTACTCCAAAAACGGCTGAAAAAAGAATAGCAAAACAGCTGGACAATTATGATCCTTAAATATTGCTTAAATATTAATAAAATAGACATAACACCAACAGATGTCGATAAACAGGAGGACTTCAATGAGCTGCTCTTTGCCGACGATCAATGCATATTTCACAGTGATAGTAAACAGCTGCAAGACCACATAAACCTACTACACGACAGTTGCCTCAAGCATCATATGAAGATCAATACTGAAAAGACAGAAGTCATGAGCATAAGTAGAGAGCAACAGACCATCGACATAAAGATTCTAGATCACAGCCTAAAACAAGTGCAAGAATTTAAATACTTGGGAAGTATCTTTACATTCAATGGTAAAATAGACAGAGAGATCGAAGCAAGAATCCAACAAGCCAACAATGTCGCATACCAGCTTGCCCCAATTTTAAAACACCCTGCTGTCCCAGCTGAGATAAAAAGACAAATTATAAATACAATCTTTATACCGACATTAGGTTATCAATGTCAGACTTGGACATTAACAAAAGAACACGAGAGAAGACTAACCACCTGTGAAATGAGATGTTTGAGAATGGCTGCGAATAAAACCAGAAGAGATCCAGTGAGAAACGATGTGATTACAAGAACTATTGGAACCATACCCATCGTTAAATTTATTGAGAAGCAAAGAATGAAATGGTTTGGTCACCTAATGAGAATGGAACCAACGATGCCAGCATCAAGAGCATACAACATGAAAATCGAAACACCAAGAGGCAGGGGAAGACCAAGAAGAAGATGGATTGAAGGAGCCACGGACAACTTGAGACTTCATAACATCACGGCATATGAAGCGACTGAGCGCGCCCTGGCTCGGTTGCCGATCATCTGATAGACTGCGACGCCTAGCGGCACAAGCAGATTTTGACAAAGGAAGAAGAAATATTGCTACAAGAACTATAACGCTAAAAACATGAAAAAAAAAAGGCACTAAAATAGAAGAAAAAAAGACTGAGGAAGTGATAATTAGAGAGGCTAAATTTGCTAGACTGAATTCTATCCATGATATCACACAGTCTGTACAGGATAGAATGTGTATGTTTATTCAACAGACCAACATCATGCCGGTTCAAGCTAAGCTCTCCCTCCATAGGCTTGTTTATGATCTGCTGGACTCTGCACCTAACATTTTATAGAAGATAAGATAGCCAGCCTCCCACCAACCCTCCTTAATTGCCACTCATAACAGGCAGGGAGTTTAAATGAGTATTTTTTTCCTCCAGGACTGCTTCCTAAAGCCTTGAGACACCACAGTGCTCAAGCTGCTCACCCAACAGGAACAAATCGCAGATATCCAGTTCAACCTAAGGCCTTAGAGCTACACCAAGCATTAAATAACAGATGGGTAGAGGGTGATAATATCTGATTCTACTAAGATATAAAGATGTGTGCAAGCTTGGACATGAACAACACAGGTACTGAGGTGGATTTGTGAGAACAGGATGCCATAGACCATGTTGCACACAGTCAGAAACTCAGGAAAGGAAAAGGGATAAATGAGAAGATGATTGAAGTTTGAACAATGGATGAACATCGTGGCAAACGGGTTGTAACATATGAGTGCTCCGTTCTTCTTTTAACTCAAGGTTTTAGTCCAAAGAAGCTCAGCACAGTGCACAGGCTCTGTAGCACCGGCAAGGATCCTGAAATACTTTGGGTAGATTTTAACTCCAAATTTGGTCAGGGCAGCATCGTTAGGCTACTGTTTTCGATTTCTAGCTGCCAAGGGATTTTTTACATGCACAACAATGCACACGGGCATCCAATCTCACTACCCAGAGTGATTGTAGATAGTTTAAGAGCTGGGAATCTGACAAGAAGCACACTAACTACATATCCTGACATTAATAGATTTTAAAATCCATGCTCTCATTCACAAAACTTCTTAATGCGAGTTGGTCTTGCCAGTTACATTCAGCATCACCATAGGCTTTGATTTCCACATCTTCCTATAATCTAACACTGTCATTGTGGAAAGACAGAAAGGCGCCAACAGGGCGCTAAATAACTTTCAACTTTCTTTGTTAAGTTGTTTTATAAACTTTTTTCAGTAAGAGAGGAAATACATTAATTATAAATCAATGTATTATGATTTCCTTGGTACTGAGTTAACATACATTGTCACAGTTGTTTATTCAACCCACCTCCCAGATACGTTGCTGAACACTTATCTGCCTTGACAATCACTACTGCGATTTTTTTCTAATTAAGCAAAAGGAATATTTCCTGAGTCACAAAGAATTTAAAAAAATGTGCAATCATTATAGAATAATAAATGGACCAATCAAGCACTGCGTGGGGTATAATAATGAGTAAGTATGATGAAGTCTGTGTTCTTATGTCCAGGACCAAAATTTGGCACAAATGAAACAAACCACCTCTAAAGACACAAAAAAGTTTGTGCGATAAATAAGCATACCATACAAAATGGAGAACATCAAACAGAATGATTAATAAGGGTTACACATTTCAACCTGTTGGGAAACCACTGAGGACATGGATAGAGAAAAAGATATAAACTTGAATGTAATGAATGACACTTATTATCAACACAACAAAAACAAAACTAAGAGACACTAGACACCAAACAAATACAATCACAAATAATACGTTAAAGCTGTTTAGTAATAATAGTATTTTACCAGGACTTTCACCTGCCACTTAATAAAATAACGATCAAAGAAGAATTTTAAAACACACATTTCCTTTCTGGTTACTTCAGTTTGTCAGTATGTGTCCTCTCTTACTTAGTCTTAGTGAAATGTTCGGTCATTAGGTTGCAGCCTTGTTGCTAGCTTTGCCAAAAAGTAAATAAAGGAAAACTGAAAACAATAAAAAGGCCACAAAGGCTCGTTTATTAAACAATAATTAAGGGTGCGTTAACAAAAGAGAATATCAGCATACGATACGGTAAACTGACAACAAAACTGTATTAAACAGTGAAACAACATTAACAAGCTAATTAAGTACAGATAAATAATAACTCACAGGTGTCCCAAAGTGGTGCTTGCGTAGCCTTGAAGTTTTCCCTTTTGTGACCAGCCTACTTTGTTCGTCTGCCTCCAGCAGGGGCCGGTACTCTAGTGTCAGGTGTAAGACATTTAACAATGCGATCATCTGCTACTGCTTGTCAACCCATACCCCAACAAGACAATCGGGTACATAATGATTATACTTAATGTAGTCGTTGAGGGTTCCCTAATTATACTATTTCTTTGGGAGGTTGAACACGGTATTTGGAGCATTTCCTGTCGATGTATGACTAGAATGCGACTATTTTAGTCAAAGAGGTGTCTCACCTTTAACTAACAGTCCAGAATGGGAAAAAAAGGAAACGACAAATCACAGGGGCCAGAACCTGGAAGCGCAGGCCTCTTAGTAACCCCCCGTAGATTAAAGGGGTGGGGCGGACGTTCTATTTTTATGTATTGCTTATCATATAATTTCAAAAGTATTATTATTATAATACGCTAGATTGACCCCAAATTATTATTATTTTGCACTTCAATAAAGCTTAAGCTCCTTGAGCACCACGCCCTGCCTCAACAAACCATGTTTTCTTTGTTTCGGCGCCCCTGAGACATATATTGCTCTTAACAAGGCACCAATAACATTACGTTTGGCCAATGATTACTCTAGGAAACTTGCTGGTTCTTGTAACCCGCAAGTCACAATCTATTCAATAGGCCCTGTGAATCTTCTGGAGCTAGAAGAGGTAATCTGGGGCTTTCTTCTGTAACATAAACTTTGTGGTGAGTAATTGCGTCTTTTGTGTGTGTGTAAATACTCCATGGTGAGTACCGGCCTTTTAAATTATTTTTTTTTTTAATTAAAAAAAAATTTTATTACCAAAAAAAAAAAAAAAAACCTGTGTAATAAACAAATATTCTTTTAAAAGTTATTTGTTAGAATTTCTAAAACTGATAAAATTTTTACAGAATGAACAGAAAATTTAAGTCGAGGCTAGCAAAGGAATCTCGCAGGGAATTTCACTGAACATTAAAGTTATCGGCTTGATTGCATCGAGTTCTATACCATTTTGTCCAGACGCGCTGCAGAAGGACTAGTCGCCTACTGATAGAATAGCACAAAACGCAAACTCCGTAGCTCCAGCGATCCGCAGAATCTGCACTAGTAAACCGCTCTACACAGTCAGTGATACGAAAGCATGATCTTCAGAGCGCGAGGCTCTTACTACTTTACTACATAGCCACGAATGACAGTCTTAAGAAACATAAAGAGTGGAAAAGAAACCATATAGAAAGGGAAATAGCTGCACACGACGAATAGCTATCACAGTTGGAAGAGTTACGTCTCTTTGATAAGTTTCGGCAAAAACAAACTTCCGACAATCAGTATCATCATGAAAAACACACACACATACTCACCGCGTCATAAATCAGGTGATTCGATTCGATTTGATTTGATTCAAGAATCGACATCACAGCACTCGTGGCATTCCCATAAGCGCTCCGTCCCCATCTTCAGCAGCCAGCGAAGAGTTCCGATACTAATGGTGCCAGTAGCATTCTGATTAAACGTCCGTCTTGCCTTTCCTCTGAGCCTCGAGCATCTGCCAGAACCTCTCTTCACCCCCAACTGCATCAATCTCACCAGACTGTGGTGATCCATCTGCTCCTCCGAATTGTACACGCTCTCTCAAAAGGCACTAACCATGTCTGCCCTATCATGTATCAGTATTCCACCAAGTTGTGCAGAGCCAGCCAGTCTGTCCGCCTGTTCATTTCCCAACACACCCGGTGAAAAAAATCCAGACAATACTCCTCACTCGTGTCCTCCGAAGCGAAGCATGCTACTCTGCACGAAGCATACCTGTTCTGATCTTCCTCAGCATGCTTTCTGAATCAGTTACAATCATGATGTGTGTGTGTGTGTGTGTGTGTGTTGTGTTCTCTAGCCAGTGGAAAGCTGCAGTGACCGCCTCCACCTCCATTCTTAAGCTGGACGTTATGGTATCATATGTTAGGCTCTCTTGCACCAAAAGTCGACCATTAACTTTTGCTAAGAAGCCCCAAGCACTTCTTTTGCCTCTTGACACTGAACCGTCTGTGTAAATCAGGTGATGAGGAATGAACTATTTTCACCATAATTCTTCTATTGCCGCAGGAGCAGTCTTTCGCAGATCCTAACTCAACATGGCTGCATTTGAATCCCAGTCCGACCTGAACATCAAATTACTGCGTTATCGCATAGGGCTCCAATTTAACTGTTTCATGGTAGGTAGGTAGTTGTACCCCATCAGGACATCACACAAGCGGAAAACACCAGCTGACACAAAGTGCCAAAATGCGGATGAGGATCACCCGTGAAGAAGTTAAAGAAACCCCTTTCAGCAGTTAGGCTATACCTATGGCTTAGGCCATATTTATGGGCCGGCTATATTCAGTGTCCCCGGCACAAGCCAGGGTGGGGACTTCAAAAAAACACCAAAGAATTGCATCCCACATGGGGACGACTCTCTCTCTCTCTCTCTCTCTCTCTCTCTCTCTCTCTCTCTCTCTCTATATATATATATATATATATATATATATATATATATATATATATATATATATATATATATATATACAAAACTGTTTTATGCCGTTGAACAGAGTTTAAGGGTTTGTTTTGATTCTCATCCTTGAGATGTTAATGCTACAGGATGCAGTCCTAAAGAAAAGCTATAAACCAACAAATATCCCACTCTCTACTCACTACAAGTATCAAATGGGGAGTACCAAGTGTAGCCGTTAGACTGTTAGAGTGGGGGGGGGGGGGGAGGGGGGAATTTGCTCTGGATTTGTCCTTAAACAGACAAGAGTTATTCAACTAGTTCTGTGTCAGGCAATAGACCACACATTCACTAGTAGGGTCCAAAGAAAGTATTTATTCCTGGCTCGCTCCCATGATAGACACTTTATTCAGTTGGTTAGTTCAGTACATACTGCCCTAGTATACAAGCATTTTAACTTAGTCTGAATTGTGTCCCCGATAAAGCATGTGACCTCAACAAACTTAACGTCAAGGAGTCAAAAACTCAACTTTCGTATGCTGCTCGGTCCATTGTCTTCGTAAGTGTTTTCCTTCACTTCTCTTTGTAATTCTCATTCTATTTTTTATATGTTCTTTCTAACAACGGCGTCCTTTCTTCAAAAACTTATTTTCGTAAGTTAGTATGATTCTCAATTAGTAGCCTGCCGATGACCCACAGTACACATAAGTCAACCTCTCCTCCCAGTGGTGCAGACCGGGAAACTGTGGCCGTGAGGCCACAGGCGAACGAGGCTCTGGCTCGCCAGATGGGATGGGGTCCATCTGGTCAGATTTTCCCTTAAACTGCGACTGGCCTAGCCGGCAGTGGATTTTTTATTGCTACGAAAATTAGAAAGGAGATAAATAAACGGATAGCCCCAAACGGAAAATGGACTGGAAACGTTAAAGGACGACGAGACAGAAAAACGACTTACATAGGCACATGGAACATATGTGGTATTGCCAACAAAGATCCACAAATAGTGGATTTCATGAAAAGAAAAAATATACACGTCATGGGTCTTGCGGATACAAGAAAGAAAGGATATAATACAAAAGAAATACATGAAAATTATGTTTTATTATGGAGTGGAGTACCCACTAAAGATAGGGCAAAACATGGTGTCGGATTTATACTTCATCCCGAGACAGCAAAATTAATAACAGGAACAGAATTTATATCAGAAAGAATTATTTTAATCAAGTTGACAGAAGGAAGTAAAACTACAACGATTATTCAGATATATATGCACCTTGCAATGATAGTTATTCTGAAGAAGAAAAAGAAGACTTTTACGAGAGACTTACGGACACCATCAACAATGTTAAAGAGAAAGAGGACATCATAGTAATGGGAGATTTTAATGGTAGGGTAGGTAAAAGAAGATCACCATGGGAGAGATACCTTGGCCTATTTAGCGACACAACCACAGATTGCAATAGAAATGGAGAACACCTGCTAAACTTGTGTGCTGAACAAGATCTCTACATTACCAACACATTCTACCAACATCGCCAAAGTCAGGTTAAAACGTGGTACAAGTGGAACAACTTAGATCAAGCGTCACAAATTGATTTTATACTAGTCAGACAACGACAGAAGAGGAAGGTAAGAGACTCAAAAGCTGTCCCAAATGCGGGACTGGATTCAGACCATCGCCCAGTAGTTATGAACATATGCAACTCAAGTAGAAACAGTCTACATAAACAGAAACGTGAAGAAATCATCAACACTAAGAAATTAGAGGAAGAGAATATCAAACATGAATTTGAATTAGAAATAACAAAGGCTTTTGCAGATATTGCCAAGGAACCAGTAGGAATTGAAGAAGAATGGGATTATTATAAATCAACCATCACGAAGATATTAAAAGACAAGTGTGGTACCAGAAAGACGGGCAAAGGCAAGAAAAAAGGGTACCGCTTGGTGGAATGAAGAAGTCAAAGAAGCAGTGTCAAATAAAAAGAAGATGTTTCAAATATGGTTAAAAACAAAAGACGAAAAGGATTACATTAGGTACAGACTAACTCGAAGAGACACCAAGAGAACAATAAAGAAATCCAAAGAGGAATCATGGAAAAAGTATGGTGAACACCTAACACAGCTATGTACAGAATCATCAAGAGACTTTTATAAGAGTGTGAAAGCGATGCGATTAAGAGAAGAAAGCTTCAATCCAACATCAGTCATAAATGATAAAAATGGAAAACCATTATTCAGCCAAAAAGAAATTAAAAAAAGATAGGAGGAATATTTTAAAGAACTTTTGAACCCGTCGGGAATACATGAAACAGCAGAATTCCATTCAAGGGCTCCAGATCATCTAGAACCACACATCCTGCGGGATGAAGTAGAGAAAGTTATCAAAACAAGTAAAAGACACAAAGCAGCTGGTATCGACGGAATAACAACAGAAGTCATCCAGGCTGGAGGGGACACTATGATCACCTGGCTGGAGAGAATTTTCAATAGAGCATGGGCAGAGAGAAAGGTACCAGTGGATTGGCAAAGATCAGTTGTAGTACCTATCTGGAAGAAAAAAGGAAACAAGAGAGAATGTGGAACTTATAGAGGAATATCTTTACTAAGTCATGTGGGGAAAATGTATGCAAATATCTTAAAAGGTAGGATAAGAGCAAAGGTCGAACCTCTACTGAGTAAAGCACAATTCGGTTTCAGGAAAGGGCGAGGTTGCACTGATGCCATATTTGCACTAAGACAAGTCTGTGAAAAGACACTTGAATACGATAAAGAGCTGAACGTGGTCTTTGTAGATCAAGAGAAGGCATTCGACCGTGTAGACAGAGATGTGCTGATCACGCTCTTCTTAACATCACTGGAATATAAATGTTAGGAAGGCCAAAATCAAGCAACCAAAGAGTTCAAATACTTGGGCAGTATATTTACAGAGGATTGGAAGAACGGACAGAGAGATAGAAACAAGAATACAGAAGACAAATGCTGTCACATACCAATCCTATCACCTCTTGCTTAAAAACATCAGATATAAACCATGAAGACCAAAAGACAATAATAAACACCATCTTCATTCAAACACTCGGCATACCAGGCAAGACAGGACAATCAACAAGACCCACGAAAGCAAATAGAAGCGCTGTGAAATGAAAGGTCTAAGAAAAGCAGCGAATAATACCAGACTAGACCAGGATAAAGAATATAGCATTAGAAACACTGTCAGAAACTACACCATGTTTAGACTACATAGAACATCAAAGAATGAATGGTTTTGGACATCTAACCAGGATGAAAAATGATCAAATAACATCACAAATTTTCAACCAAAGAAGCTCAGGATATAAGGCAAGAGGAAGACCAAGGAAACTGTGGATTGACGGGGTCTCCGAAACCTGCCAAAAGCATGGCCTCAGAACATCAGATGCTGCCCGCCTTGCTTACGACAGGAACTTGCATCTCCCCACAACGCTTAGCGGCATACGTGGAAGGAAAAAGTAAAAGTAAAGTAAGTAAGTATGATTCTCTTAAACAGCTTTAATTAAAAAATTAATTAGTATGCCACACCATGCAATTCCCCCTATTCTGCACAGGCGCCCGTTAATATGTTTTAGTTGTTTGTGTTTCAAGTCTATAGAACACTACGGCTTTAACATTAGAGCTCAGTTATGTTTAGTTTTAATTTTCTTTGACTTCGACCGATTTCCATCTGTCCTCTGAAACCTATTCTTGTCCTTGCCTCTGTGTACGTAATTCCACTTTTAATTAAGTTCTGGCATCTTTATCTACAATAATGCTTAATTAAATAAGTGTAACACTCCCCATCTCAAAAATAAGGTTTCACCAAGGGAAATTGTATTATTGTTTGCCTAATTTACACCTATTACCATTTTCCACTACTTTGAACTCAGACATTGGTTATTTTAACCTATAACATCTTGAAGCAGAAATAGTAAACGTAATAACTAAGTGAAGAAAAATAAAGTCAAAGTCCCTTTACACCAGTGACACATCTGGCGTATGAGGACAGACCTATATTTTTTGTAGACCAACCAGCATTCTATAAGGGGTATGGTCAATAATAATTTTCCACGACATTCACTTTCATTTATTACTAGTCATCCCACTGCGGGATGCAGTTTTTCGTTATTTTGAAGCTCCACCATGGCTCTTGCCAGGGGCGGCAGTATTGCCTTGCCATAAATATGGTCTAATGGCTGAACGCGGTTTCCGGGACCTCTCCACGGGTGATCCTTATCCACACGGTGGCATTTTGTGTCATCGGGTGTTTGTCGCTGGTGTTATGTCCTAGCGGGGTAAAATCTACTACTACTACTACATTCTCTTGCACTAGTTTTTGAGCAGGGTCGATCTGAAAGCCAGTGCCAATTTTGAACGCAAAATCTCCCTGAAAATGAGATTCGAACCTAAGACTTTATGGCCACCAAGCGAGGATCTAACTATTGCACAGCCGGGCTCTCAGTAACAAGCTAGTATTGAAATGGTTATCATTCTAAAGACACAGACAGCCTTGCTAGTTACACTGAAACTGAAAACACCCAGATAGGAGAATCTATTGATTGTACTCTAAAACAGAGCTACCGTTTATTGAAGCGTTACTGACACGGCGGAAGCGGAAAATGAGCTAGTGCTTAAGACGGTATGCTCCAAGTTCCCCACAAGAACGCTAACAGCTCAGAAAATGTATCGTTTTTTTTTTTTACGTAATTTCCGACACCTGCTGAAGAGTTCATGAAGGAAGTATGCCTGGCTCTTCTTCGCGTTAACCGGCTGTAAACTCGGATATAAATGTCTGGGTGTTCATCCACTTCTGGACTAGTCTTGTTCCGGAACGTGAGTTTTGCATGCACTTAGATTTTTTTAAAAAGATCTGGCTTATCTGCATGCAGACTGTTGATTCCTCGCTTCTCAACGTCGTCGGCCTCGATCCATTCCATAGACAGTGTCAAACTTGTAGGAAACAGCACTAGTAGAATCACAAATAAACAATTAACTATGTGATAGTCCAGCAGTGCTACTTTCCGTTGTAATGAATCAGTCATCTGACGTACCCACAAATAGCTGCAGTGGGTCTCTATCCAATAATCAAGTTTTACGACATACTTGTTGGCCACCTTGACTCTCTGGACTCCACTTGCCTAGAATATACCAAATGGAGTCCAGGGAGTCAAGGTGGCCACCATAATGTTGACCTCATCACCCACCAGTGTCCAATGGACTACAAAAGTGTGAATCTAGCATTGTATGCCCGGTGAGTCCCTGGCGTGAAAATAGTCATTTAGTTCAATCATTCATTCATTCAATCATTCATTAATTCATTTTTACACTGTTTCATTATATGCCACATAAGGCTGTCAGTCTAATTCTCTGTTACGTTCTATCCTTTGCAATAGCTTTGATATCATGGATGGAATCCAGTCTAATAGCTTTGTCCTCTCTTACTAACGGCATCTGTGGTTTACGCGCTGCGAACGCTCTTTGTAATTCCGGGGTGACGGGTTCGATCCTGCTTTGGTTTCGACACTGGAATCGAGAGCCGACCGTCAAACACAATAGCAAACCATTAGACGTAAAATTTGCCTAGAAGAACCTCAACAAACAAAATGATGGGGTTTGTTCTTACAACCATCCTGTCAAGGATACGCAGCTAACTATCCACGTTCGCTTTAGGCTTTCTTATGGGCGTCGTCGTGCCCTCAAACCCCCCTCTTTCCCTTTTCAGTACCTGTCAGCTGATTTACTGTTCGACTCATCTCAGAATATGTATAATATAGCCTCATCTTTTCTGTCTCAAAACTGTCGATACTAGCCGTCGTCATGATATGTCTCTTATTTCTTTATGCTTTCACTACATTTGTCTTATATATTATTTAAACAAGATGAACAATGCAGCTTAAAAATTAGCAATGTGTTAAACTCTCCAGTAATTTTAGTGTTGTAAATATTAAAACAAAATTTACATCAATGATATTTTTCTGTACGTCTTTCTCTCTGTTCCCCGAAACCCCCCCCCCCCCCCACCCTTCTCAACTGTTACCTGAAGCTTTGACATCCCGCTAGACTAAAAGATTCTCACCTGTGATGGCCATCCAACAGAGCCAAGCTCAGATGGCCCGCTCAACCTCCACAGAATAAATATTTGGAACTGACTGACTGACTTTCTACCCCACCAGCACATCACACAAGCGATAAACACCCGATGACACAAAGTGCCACCATGCGGTTGAGGATCGCCGTGGAGAGGTCCCAGAAACCGCGTTCAGACATTTGGCCATATGTATGGCCTGCCTATTTAGCGGCCCCTGGCAAAAGCCAGAGTAGGGCTTCAAATGACAAAAAATGTCGTCCTAAAAAGGACGAAACTGGATATTATAATAATATTTGGAACAATTGAAACGGCTACACCAATTGACACTCAGTGTAGCTAGAATTCCTGTGATGATAAATATTTTATGTGATCGTTTTCTGAAATATTATATTGTACTAGACAAGTTTAACCAAATTTTACACATTGACACAAATTACCGTTTGGAACATCTTTATTAATTTTATCAAATCGTCCTTTCCATGAACTATACGATGGTCTTTCTGTAATTCGAAACAAGCTAACAAGATCATGTATATCGCCATGACAACCGCCATGTAATTATGATAACCTTAAAAGTGCACTTCTGTTATAATTTCTTGACGGGGGAAGTCATTTTAGTGATTGCAGAAAATGACCATATTCTGTAAATGACGGATAAAATATCTTTTTTATTGCAGACGGATATTTCCGCGAGCCCACGATCACGTTAATTTTTTAATAGAAAAGTTTTTAATGAAAAAGTCTACCATTTTCAAACACTTCCAGCAGTTTCGGTCATAATTGTGCTTTGGTTTATTTGCGCCAGGTGTATTGGCTAAAAGGTATTAACTGCGCCAAAACAAATGGCTTTGATTTGTTCCATTGTGAGTGGCTAAATGTCCCTACTATTAAAGCGTGTTGTACTTCCTTACATTTCTGGGTCCATATTAGCCCAGAGGTGGTTCGGGGTCGTCGGTTGGGACACTGTCGAGAGCCCTGGGTGGTTAGTCTAGTTTGTTTGTGCCAAATGTATTTGGCTAAGAGGTGTTAACTGCGCCAAATCTAAAGAATTTGATTTAGGTCAATGTGAATGGTTAAATGTCTCTACTATTAATACGTGTTCTGCTTCCCTAAATGTCTATTCAGTTATAAAATCAAAAGTCAGGTTATGTCAGAAGCGCGTGTGCGCGTGCATGCATACAGAAACACATACACACATACCACACACACACATAGTTATATGCGTGCGTGTATCCATTCGTTTGTTTATCAGGAATGATAAAGCAGCCGTCCTTTCGAAATCGAACTGCATCTGCCTGAGATTCTAGGAACCAAGAGTCTGCATACAATTAAGACAAATATGTAAAACCGATACGCACGCAGAACTCAAGTTCTGGAAAAAGAATAAAGCCCAGAAGTGGTCGAACAACCAGAACTTTGCAACCGGTTAAAACGAAGAAGAAGAAGAAGAAGAAGAAGAAGAAGAAGAAGAAGAAGAAGAAGAAGAAGAAGAAGAAGAAGAAGAAGAAGAAGAAGAAGAAGAAGAAGAAGAAGAAACAAGAAGAAGAAAGAAGAAGAAGAAAGAAGAAGAAGAAAGAAGAAGAAGAAGAAGAAGAAGAAGAAGAAGAAGAAGAAGAAGAAGAAGAAGAAGAAGAAGAAGAAGGAGAAGAAGAAGAAGAAGAAGAAGAAGAAGAAGAAGAAGAAGAAAAAGAAGAAGCAGAAGAAGAAAAAGAGAAAAAGAAAAAAAAAAAGAACTAAAGCAGTTCATTTTAAGAACTGATCTTGAATGACTTTAGCTGAATACCTAATGAATTCCTTGACAACAAAAGAGAGAGAAGGAAATTCCAACAGATGAAGCTACACAAGATTGCAGGGCAACCCGGCAGCTAGCTTCTGCATCACTGGTGTCAGTCTGTGTGTTTTCTCTCTGTGTGTTCTCTGCTATGGGTGTGCGTGTGTGTGTGTGTGTGTGTGTGCGTGCGGGCGCGCAAGTGTGCGTGTGTGTGCATGCGTGGGTGCGGTGTGTGTGTGTGTGTGTGTCACAATTTTAACTCTGGCTTGTTCCACTACAAATGAGCCAGAAGCTTTGATGATTAAATTAGTTTCTCATTCAAGACTGATTAAAGTTTCTGAATTCATCGGCCCCATGAGAGATCAATTTTTTTTTCTTAGTCGGGCAAAATTGGGAAACGAGCCTCTGAAGGGAGATAATTATGTAAAGGCAAAGTAGAAACGAAATGGATTTCAATATTCAACACATAGACAAAATGAGTTAGATGCCAGCCAAAAGAGAATAGTTAGCCTCTGTGTAATATCATAATTATAAGTGGATCAAAACGAAGAAAATCATGGACAATAGATCAGTTTAATTGAATTGATTTTGCTTGATTCACAAAAAGGCGCTCTTTACCATAGTATCTATTGTGCCAGAGTCACCCCCTTGTGGGATGCGATTCTTTGCTATTTTGAAGCCAAACCCTGGCTTTGCCTGACGGCTGAACTAGGTTTCCGGGACCTCTCCACATGTGATCCTCATCCGCATGGTGGCACTTTGTGTCAATGGGTGCTTATCGCGTGTGTGATATCCCGGTGTGGGTACAACTTATCTACTTACTTTCTATGTCTCAACATAACTGCAAGTTATACAGGTAAGGTGTAGCCGTTAAAAGTGCCCTAATTACAGCTTACTTGAAAAATGAACTCTGGGCTTGCCTGTTGGTCTGCTACCAGCACTAAGATTCTTTAGTCTCAGAGTGTCAAACCTGCAGGTCCTGTTGGTCTGCCATAAATACAGAGATTCTTTAGTCTCACAGTATCAAAACTTCAGGTCATGGTGTTCTGCCATTAGAACAGAAATTCTTTAGTCTCACAGTGTCAAACCTTCAGGTCCTGGTGGTCTTCCATCAGAGATGGACAGAGATTTTTTAGTCTCACAGTATCAAAACTTCAGGTTATGGTGTTTTGTCATTAGCACAGAGATTCTTTAGTCTCAGAGTGCCAAACCTTTATGTTCTAGTGGTCTTCCATAAGAGATGGACAGAGATTTTTTAGTCTCACAGTATCAAACCTTCAGGTCATTGTGTTTTGCCATTAGCACAGAGATTCTTTAGTCTCAGAGTGTCAAACCTTTAGGTCCTGGTGGTCTTCCATCAGAGATGGACAGAGATTTTTGAGTCTCACAGTATCAAAACTTCAGGCCATGGTGTTTTGCCATTAGCACATAAATTCTTTAGTCTCACAGTGTCAAGCCTTCAGGTCCTGGAGGTCTTCCATCAGAGATAGACAGAGATTTTTTGGCTCACAGTATCAAAATTTCAGGTCATGGGGTTCTGCCATTAGCACATATATTCTTTAGTCTTACAGTGTCAAACTTCCAGGTCCTGGTGGTTTTCCATCAGAGATGGACAGAGATTTTTTGGCTCACAGTAACAAAACTTCAGGTCATGGGGTTCTGCCATTAGCACATACATTCTTTAGTCTCACAGTATCAAAACTTCAGGTCATGGTGTTTTGCCATTAGCACAGATATTCTTTAGTCTCAGAGTGTCAAACCTTTAGGTCCTGGTGGTCTTCCATCAGAGATTGACAGAGATTCTTTAGTCTCAAAGTATCAACCCTTCAGGTTATGTTGGTCTGCCATCCAAACTGAGATCTTCTTATCTCACGGTGTCAGAACGTTCAGGTAGACAACTGGAGGGGGTAAACAGCACGCTTGCAAGGCGAATGTTTTTGTGAGATCCTTACCAGCACAGGTCTGTAGACTACAGCACGCCGCTACCGGTGCCCTAATTATAACTTTTTCAGCGGTTGAACGGGGTATCTGGGACTTACCGTATGGGTTTGCCATCCAGCTTGAGATTTTGTAATCTCAGGATGGTCAAACTTGCAAACTTGCAGCCTGGAGAGGGAGAAAGAAAGGAAGGCCAGAGCATATGGCTTGCCATCTTACAGGGTCACGGCAATTACGACGGAAGTCAGTGTTCTGGTTCCACGCCAGCCGTAGAGACAAACAATTGAGGTATTTAACTTTTTGTCGTCTCCTTGCTTTCTGTCCACCAAGTTTAATAGTCTTCACAACTGTATGAGAATAAAGATGTTTCCCCCTACCCGGACATCACACCAAGCGATAAACACCCAGTGACACAAAGTGCCATCATTCGGATGAGGATCACCCGGGGACAAGTCCCAGAAACCCCGTTCAACCCATAGATTGGGTTATAATTAGGCCCCTCGGCAACAGCCATGGCGGGACTTCAAAATAACACAAAATTGCGTCCCACATAGAGACAGTCATTTTCTTATTTTCGCAACTGTATATCCGTGCAACATATTGTATGGATGTTCTACATAATGGTTTTCAGCGAGTTATTTGCATGTATATCCGCGCAGTATATTGCACAAAAATTCTGTATAAATTTTTAGTGAGTTCTTTGCATGTATATCCATGCAATATTACACAGAAGTTCTCTATGATAGTTTTTCACTAAATTATTTGCAAACTAAATACATTTTCAGAAAGTAATAGAAATTTGCTGTACAAATTTCAAAGCATAATTTAGAGTCAGTTACAGCTCAGAGCACCGTATTTTGATGCATTGTTCCATATTTGCGCACAGTACTTTGGTCCAACTCCTAGCACACACGGAGCCGCGGGAATGTAGTGGCTAGACGCTCGTCTACCGCAACGCTGGTTTTAATTTCAGGTAAAAAATGTGGCCAGTGTGATTTTGATCATATGTTTTACCAAGTGCTGACTGGTTTACAAAATATGAGTGGTTATAAACCCAATGCCTCACTGGCCTTGAAAATGGTCCTTGACTTGACATACTTACATAGCACCCAAAGTCTAGAGGGTTTATAGGGGCTTAGACGACTGATTAACATCATGGCACCCATAAGTGCTCCGTTCTACTTCTGACTCAAGTCTGCGTCCGAATAATCTCAGCACAGTGCACGAAATTCCTAGCACTGGTGAGTTATCCTGCAGTTATACTAAAAATTGTCACGTAGCTATACTGAACATTATCCTGCAGTTATACTAAATATTGTCATGTAGCTAGACTGAACATTATCCTGCAGTTATACTAAATATTGTCATGTAGCTAGACTGAACATTATCCTGCAGTTATACTAAATATCCTGCAGTTATACTAAATATTGTCATGTAGCTATACTGAACATTATCCTTAGTTATACTAAATATTGTCATGTAGCTAGACTGAACATTATCCAGCAGTTATACTAAATATTGTCATGTAGCTAGACTGAACATTATCCTACAGTTATACTGGATATTGTCATGTAGCTAGACTGAACATTATCCCGCAGTTATACTGAATATTGTCATGTAGCTAAACTGAAAATCATCCGGCAGATGCACTGAATATTGTCATGTAGCTAGACTGAAAATCATCAGGCAGATACACTGAATATTGTCATGTAGCTAGACTGAACATTATCCTGCAGATATACTGAATTTTGTAATGAAGCCAGACTGAACATTATCCTGTAAATAGACTGAACATTATCCTGTAGCTAGTCCGTAGCAGAATGAGCCTCTTAAAACAACCGGAAAAGCCTTTCTATCATTCTTCTGTTTCCGTGCCATGTGCATATTTATGCCTAATGTGGTTCTAAAACACGAAGATACATACAAGACATTACCTAACTCACAGCCGTCAGAACTTGATATAAACTGCTCAACCTCTTCACCACGGAGACATTTCCAGAGTTTATGGTTATCCTGGTAGACCCTTATTATACCTACACGATTAACTTGTTTGTTATTACCTTTCCTACTAAAAAAAATGGTGAAAATATGTGGGTGACTGCAGTCAAGCTAATACAAGGAGTTCCAGGGAAATTAGACTGAAAAGCTTAACCAAACGGGGAAGCTTTTTAGTCTAATTTCGCTGGAATTCTTTCCTACTAAAGCACATACAGAAAATAAAAGAGTTAATTTAAATTTTTAATGGCACATATTACAAATAATGAAGAGACAAAAAGACAAATTACTGACATTTTTTTTAAGCATGACATAACAAATTCGGTTTTGCAAACGATGCATATTTCTTGTAGAATGTTCCCAAACTTTTTTAAAATATCTGTTACTTTAAAGTATAATGGCTTCCACTCTGTGAAGTACGATCTTTAAACAGCTGTATGACTGATGTGTATGGAATCAGAAGGCGCATCTAAGTAAACAAAATCATACAAGTACTGATATTGAGCAACGAAAAAAATATAGTCATTCAAGATCCTCAGTTTTGCAGCGAATACGATTATCAAAGTTAATTGCATATCTTCGTCGAAACTTTGCAAACCAAACAGCATGAATTGGTTATTGAGGTTTTCCTGGGCAGCCTTACGTTCATTAGCTTGAAGTTGATCAAACTTGTGTAATAATCTTTCTGGTCGCGAAAGGTGATCGCAAACGTAACGTTTTTGAGTTCAGCTTTCCTTCTGTTAACCCTGAATGTTTTTTCTTGTTATTTAACTTTGATTTTTCTGTTAGTCTGTTGGCTGCGTGGCTTTTCGACCCGAACAGTTGAATCGGAGGGTCCAAGAACTCTACAGACATCAATCTGTGAACTGCCGGTGGCTTTTTGAAGAGGTTTTCAGAACTGTGGGAAGACTGTAGAGATCTGGGCACAGGTGCCTGGCTATCTTCTTTACCTTGAGCAACGTTTGGATCTATGTGCGACACATTGAGGTCAGACTTAGATAGGCTGTCTCGGGTGTAAGGTGTTAGCGGCATACCACTCAGAAGATCGTCTTCACGTTTCACACTTACTATATCAGGACGTTCTAAAGGAACAGAAGTATTAGCTCCAACAGCTTTATTTGTCAAAGAAGTCAGCAGATATGGAAGATTGCTTGCGTGCTTCTTGCCATTGCGTGTATCCGAAGAAATATTAGTAGCAGAAATTTCATGTAAAACGTCCATATTACGTGGAGGTTTTAGAATGCTATGGGGAGTAACTTTATTGCGTTCTAAGGATATATTGTTGTCGGCGCGTTCATTAGTTTTAACTGTTCGAGGCTCACAGTCGTAATTATAGATTTCCAGTTTAGGAAGATTCATTTTAGACTTACGAATCTCATTGTCGTTAAGGCCAGAAGCCAGTTTAGATGTGTTTAATTGTTGCACTTCTTTAAGTCGGTTGTTACCGTCAAGGCTGAAGACTTCATCGCTACCCACAGACACTCCATCACTATCCTTCTTTGGGGCTAACTCGTTATGTTTATTAGCAGCTTCATCACTATCAATACTAAAAATCACATGCCCAGGACCGGATATTCCAGATAACAGATCTGTTCTACTTTGTGTTGTTTGTTTAAGAGATTTCAGACGATCCAACAGTGGACTATTTTCTTTCCCTTCACCTGCTCTGCGTACGCTGACAATTTTCCCTCCTTTCATGATGATGATGTCTCCATTACGATGAACCACACTCTGCGCAGTTGACTGACGTGTGGACCGCAGCAGCTTGAAAAGACTCTTCTGATGTTTCGACACTGGGGACTCCAAAGACAAGGCACGGCTGTCTATGTAGTGCATGGACTTGCGACATTCGTGGCCACTGGCACGGCGCATGTTGCCGATTAGGGATGACAGACGTCGGGATCTGGATGTCATCTCTGAGTCTGCAATAGAGAAAAGTCAAAAAGTAAGTAAAGTAAAGGACCCTTTTCCACGCTTTCAGGCGTACTGGGTATATAGGGCTAGGCCTATATTTTCTAGACCAAACGGCACTTGGTGTTCAATGTAGTCAGCATCACGCTTGCCGCCTTTACTTACCAGGACTGTACCTGGTACCCACTCAAGGCTGGGTCGACCTGGGAACCAAGGTAATTAAAAAAAAGTCCGGCCCCCGTCAGGAACAGAACCCTCGACCTTCCGATCCGCAGGCTAGCGTCTAGCAGTTAGACCACAGCGGCTGCCAGATACAAATGTGTCAGAGTTAAATGTATATTGACCGATCTTATGCCAGGTTGAAACACTTTAAAATGGGTACTAGAAAATGATCTGGGAAATAAAGGCGATTTCGTAATATCGAACAAATCCCTCATCAAATAACAAGTGGCATTTAAAAGTTAAATGAAGGCGAGCGGATCGATTTCACTGCACCGAGAATCACCCAAAATGGCTAGATCTTTCCGCAGAGCAGAAGTTCTTTCGTTGACACCATCGTACATAGCACGAAACTCTGTAGCTCAAGCAGCGAAGCTTTGATTTCTCAAAAACATGAGCTCACGAACCGTGAACAGTTGAGGAGTGAGACAAAAAGCCACTTGCACATATGTTAGAACCTTGAACGCAATACACGTGTCAAAGCACGAGAAAGTTTTCTTTTACTTCTCTTTACTTTCTGTTCCTGATGCCCTATAAGTGAAAGAACATTATATTTAAACTACTACTAGGGGCGTCGACGTATAGAAAATAATCGTTTAAAGGGGTCCTAATGTAGCAATGGTGCGCAATACAAGACTCTAAATGCCTATTAGCCTCTCTTGCCCAAGCCTACCTCACCTTCACGTAGTGGATCTGCTCTTCCCAACAATCCAGTTGATGGTTGGGGTCTCAACCCCCAGCGGGAACCTGGATGGGACAACAAACGAGGGCAAGGCGAAGGGAGCTCGTACACAGCAATGCGATTGTTTGGATAAAGACTTAAGTTAGAAGTAGAACGGAACACTTATGGGTTACTACCCTTGTGCCATGATGTTCATCCATTGTTTAAACCTAAACGTTCAACCTAAACCTACAGATCTTGTTGATTTGTATGCAGACTTTTTTCCCCCAGGCAGATGCACACCGACTTTAAAGGCAACATCACTAATTAGTCAACTCTTACGACATGCTTTTTAGGTGGGCAAGCGGTCTGTTCTTGTGTGTGTGTGTGTGTGTGTGTGTGTGTGTCCAAAATGGGATCCCGGCACCCACAAGGGTACCAAGCCAACTTACAAAAAAGGGGGCAGGGTGGCGCTCAAAACTCTCCTGTGAGATCTCATTTTGTGTTAATTAGAGACACGTTCCAGTGATCATGCTATCTGTCAGGTGTTTTCAGAAGGTGATCAATGTGATTGTCTGCGTTTTACATTATTTATATTTGTTCTTTCTTAATAAACAGATTTCTTTTCTTCTTCTTCTTTTTCTGCCTTTCTAACCCTAAATGAAGCATAGGCCCTCAACCAACTCACGCCAAGTCGTTCTATCCTTCGCTATTGCATGGAGCTCTCCCCCAAGTCCTACCCATCTTTCTAACTTCATTCTCCAGCTCCCTTGTCCATCTGTTTTTTGGCATTCCTTTATTCCTAGGCCCCTGTGGGTTCCAATGCAAAGACATTCTAGTTATGTTGTTCTCCGGTTTTCTCAATGTGTGTCCTATCCAACGCGTATATTACTAACGTCTTGGCCCACTGGAGTTTGCTTAGTTCTCGCTCAAATCTCTATACTAGTTATTATATCATACCCTTTAATTCCCTCTATTCTGCGCAGGCACCAGTTAATTTATGTCTGTAGCTTATTAATAATTGCCTTAGTTGTTTACATGTTTCCGCCTATACAAAAGTACTGATTTTACATTAGAGTTAAACATTGTAAGGATAGCATTTCTTTTAATTTCTTTTGACCTCCACAAATTCTCTAATGCTACGAAAGCTCCTCTTTTGTATTCTGATTTCATTATCATACCAGTTCCCCCATCCTTATCTACATTACTGCTCAAATAGGTGTACGACTCCATGTGTTAGAGTGTGGTGTCATTGAGAGAAACCACATTACCATTTGACTGATTTACTCTCATTATCTTTGTCTTTCCTTTATGCATTTTCAGACCTAGCTGCTGTGATCTCGCATCAAGTATATTTAATTAATCTTGCATCCTATAGATTTCTTTTAGCCGCCATTAAACCGTTGAATGAACCACCCATGGGCTCAATTTTCCAGCGTGCCTGGAAAAGATAACACACACGCATTCGTTAAGAAAAAGATAGATGTGGAGACAGAGAAAAGGGGAGAGAGAGAGAGAGAGAGATAAAGTGCTACAAAAAATACAGGTAAAAAATAAGAAATCAGCAGAAAGACGGAGATGCAGGTAGAGAGAATCAACGAATGAAAGAACTGTATTTCAGTTGGTCACAGATTAGGCATTCAGTGCAGTTTTACATTCAACATTTTCAAACACTCATTTTTCGCACAGGAACTGTATGTATTTTGTCAATAATGCATGTGGAGTTCATATAACAATATCACCAACATGTGCCTTGCCGACTGGCGTGGGCGATCATGCCTCGTCACAATCTGCGATCTCCTGCAGCATGTATTAGTTCCTGTGCTGACACACCTCCATGCCGTGCATCACGAATGTCAAGAATCTTCTTGCGTTCTCTTCTTTTAACGCTTCTTTCACAGATCTTTCCAGGGGTCACAACATGTTCCATTTCCCCTCTTCTCATAATATTGCCAAAAATGATGACTGTCTCCTTCTGATGTCTGTGATTAGTTGTCTTCGAGTTCTCACCTGTTTCAAAACCTCCTGGTTGCTCTTGTTGGCTGTCCAAGGTATTTTAGGCATTCTTCTGTAAAACCACATCTCTGAGGCCTCAAGAAATTGTTTGGCCTGCCTACAGATATGCCTAATATGAATATCAAGAAACAGCACCAACAAGAATTCTAGAGACAAAGGGAGAGAGAGAGTTGGATAAACATAGGACAGACAGACAGACAGACATACAGACACACAGAAAGAGAGAGAGAGATAGAGAGAGGGAAAGAGAGGGAGAGAGGGGGGGGAGGGACATACAGTGCTCAGGGCTGTTTTAGTATATGCGAGAGAAAATAAAGATCGCGTTAAGCGAGGAAAACTGTGTATAAATGGAAGTGACAATGATAAACCTGGCTTTTTATGTATGCAGACAGCCAACTAACCAGCTAAACGGGCGCCAACCCATATTCAGCTGCCAGTCTCAGCGGGGTTCTCTGATTGTTTTAAAAAACAAGTTTGTAGCTGACAAACATTTTGTTGTCGAACAAATCCCAGAAACCGTGTTCAACTATGAGATTATTCTGGAGTCCCCGATGGTTACGAAGTAATCTGAATTCCAGACATGGTATTAAGTAAAGGACCCTTTTCACGCCTTTAGGAGTTTATGTTTATTAAACGGATCAACATCATGGCACACGGGTGTCATCTATAAGTGCTCCGTTCTTCTTCTAACTCAAACCTGAGGCTGAACAATCTCAGAGCAGTGCACAAACTGTTGTAAGGGCGAGAAACCTAAAAATATTTTTTTGGTAGAATTTTAACTCCAATTTCTATGCGGGAAGCGCCGTTTGGTTACTCTTTTCGATTTCCAACTATCATGGGATTTTTTTTTTACGTGCTTAACAGTATACACAGGCGTCAGGTCTTACCACCCAGAGATCAGGGTAAATTACTAGAACTCCACGTGAAAAAATCCCATCCTTTACCGGGGCTTGAACCCGGGACCTCTAGCCCTCGAGGCGGACACTATGCCTCGTTACCACGCAATCCCCCCTTAAGAGCTAGACCTACATTTTATAGACCAAACAGCACTTCGCGGGTGACGTGGATAGCATCACCCCGACCGTCTTGACTTCCCAGGACTGTACCTGGTACACAATCAAGGCTGGGACACCTGTGAGCCAAGGTCTTGTTTTGAAAGACTGAACCCATGACCTTTCGATCCGCAGGCGAGCGTCTAACCGCTAGACCACGCGGCTGCTGACCACAGCGCCCACAGTCCCGCTTGGTCTATAAAATGATAGGTCTAGCTCTCTATTTCTAGTACGCCTAAAGACGTGGAAAAGGGACCTTTTACTTTGCTACACATCAAGAAAACTATAGCGACCATGCAAATGACACATGGGTAATTATTAGTTCTCGTTATGCCTAGTGGCACATGAGGCTTCAAAGAAGACTTTCCATGCTTTCCTGTCCTGTGAAATCTTCAATGCGGTTTTCCATGTCAAAGATGCCACACTCACGTCATTTTCCATCGTTCGTCTCCATGTTATTTTTGGGCGCCCCTTTTTTCTCTTTCCCTCTGGTATCCATGTGAGAGCTGTTTTGGCAGGTATATCAGGATTCATTCTCATAACGTGGCCAAGCCATTTCCACCTTCTCTTGGTTATACTGTCTAGAGTTTCTTGGTTTGTGACTTGAAGTAGTTTAGTGTTTGAGATTGTATCTGGCCAGAAAATTTTGACAATTCTACGTAGACATGTGTGGTGGAAAGTGGTAATAAGATTGTCTAATTATTCATAGCAAGGCTACTATCATAATGAGAACCTCTCCGTGTGGGTTCTGGGGTCACATTGTGGGGAAAACACGAATAGACTCACCGCCTCCCCAACAAGCATGTCGTGAAAGTCGACTTATTGGGTGCTTCTTTTTAAGTCGTAGTGCATCTGCATAAGAGGCAAGGGCCTAAAAATCTGAATATAAATAAGTCAGATCTGTTAAACGGATGTGCACACAACAGTCAGGTTCTGGAACAAAACTGAAGTCTAGAAGTGGACAAACAACCAGAACTCTCTGCCGGTGTTTACAGCCGGTCAACGAGATGAAGAAGAAAACAATCACAACGCAAATCCAAGAAGAATGTGGAACAGTAGAAACGACATATTGATTGTATCAATAATTATATGATTATCATTATCATCAGGTACCTTGCCGACTGGCGTGGGCGATCATGCCTCTCCACAGTCTGCGATCTACTGCAGCATGTAACAGTTCGTGTGCTGACACACATCCATGCCATGCAACAAGACTGTCAAGAATCTTCTGTCGTTGTCTTTCCTATCCACAGATTTTTCCAGTCGTCACACTATGTTCCATTTTCCCTCTTCTCATAACATGGCTGAATAATGATGACTTCTGCGATAAGTTGTCTTCAGGCTCCCGCCTCTTTCAAAACCTTTTGGTTGCTCTTTTTCTCTGTCCAAGGTATTTTAAGCATTCTTCTGTAAAATCACATCTCTGAGGCCTCAATAAATTGTTTGGCCTACCTATCGACTATCCAGAACTCACAGCCATATCTTAAAACTGAATGTATGTAGCAGCAAAAAATTTTTTTTCTAACCTTTAATGACATAGATATGCATAAGTTGTTTTTCATTTTTTTAAATGCAGTTTTTGCCTGTCCCATTCTGTTTCTTATCTCGGTGATGCAGCTTCCATCTCATGTTATCGAAATTTACATAATATGTTGATATACACCAAAAAAAATATATATATATATACTCTGAGAACTTAGTTAACACTATATATCCCAAATATAGCCTTGAGATTTGAACTAGGTATTTTTGAAAAATTACTACTAACACTGCTACTCGTTGAAAAGCATTAAAAACACATGGTTCGGTCTTTCTTAGCAGAGCTTGCGATCACTGCACAAAACAAGAACTCCAGCAACGTCCTCAAAAGAATCCCCAAACCACATGCACTAGCGAACAGAAGGTTTGAATCAGAAATGCAGCCTACAACCTTCAGTCGGACAACAAAGCCGTTCTTTTAATTGTTCCCTAAGAAAAGAAAATGTCATAATTTACAATTTTACTGTAGCCGGTTTATTAAAAAAGTAGACGAACACAAGGTAAAACGGGCGCAAACACACCATAAAGTATGCTGAATTTCTGCCAACCTTTTCAATAGTTTTATGGTAAATTAAAACTGAAATAAGACGACGTGAGAGTAAAATCTTGGCAAGTTCTCGAATACAACGACAGGGTAAGAGTATTTTTTTTTTTTTTAAATTTAAAAGATATTTTAAAATATTCGCAGAATTAAAATATTTTTGTAAAGTTGAAACACTTCTTAAAATTTGTATTCTTGATAGAGCATATACACACACCTACACAAACTCACACATATACACACA
>CAJHNH020005746.1:147919-200419 GCA_905116865.2 Candidula unifasciata | reverse complement strand
AGGCCGCCCTCGTTCTCTGTAGTTTTGTGGGTTCCATTATATAGACCAGCGATTCTCAAACTGTGCGCCCTTGGAGCCGCGACCTCTTCACAGGGGCGCCGCGAAATATTAGAAGATACACGAGTTTCATTTTTTAAAAACCTCTTACATAGGAATAGTTATACTTTTACTTAGGTTAGGACCCCGTGGAAAATTTTTGATTGAAAAATAGCGCCGCGACTAAAAAATGTTTAGGAAACACTTACATAGACATTTCTGTAGTCCATTACAAGAACCGAGTTTTCAAACTGTTAACACATATATACATTTAAATACATATCTCTAAAACGCACGTACAGACCCGCCCGAATTGTTGCATACGGTCTTAGATTTTCACATATCCTTAATTTAATAAAACTTACATACCCATCGTCATCATCATCGTAATCATCATCGTTGTCCTACTGTGCCCATTATATGTTACAAAGGGCTGGCAGTTTGTGTGTGATTCCTTGGAGATCATGAATTGAATTCAGTCCACCTCCTTTGGCCCCTCTCATCAACGTTCGTTTCCTGTATCTTTTATGTGTTTTCGCTTCGCAATCTCTTTATTTTCCAATGTTAGTACACGTTTGGTGATTCCCTGCTCGTTTCTTCTCAGGATGCGCCCAGGGGGGCCGCGTGGTCTCGAGGCATGGTGTCGGCCTCGAGTGCTTGAGGTTCTGGTTTGAATACCCAGATAGGCTGGATTTTTTCACGTGGACTTGGACTTCTTGTAATCCCCCCTCCCCCCCCCCATCCCCCTAGTCTCTGGATAGTGAGATCAGACGCCCGTGTGCATTATTGCGCACCTAAACAAAAATCCCTTGGCAGTTGGAAATCGAAAAGAGTAGCCTAGAGGCGCTGCCCAGGTAAGATTTGGAGTTAAAAATCTACCCAAAGTATTTCAGGATCCTCGCCGGTGCTACAGAGCCTGTACACTGTGCTGAGCTTCTTCAGACTCAGGCTTGAGTTAGAAGAATAACGGAGCAATGATTCTTTGTTTAAAACCTCAAACCTCAAAGGATGTGCCCAATATAGCGGCATCGTCTTTGTCTTATAGCTGTTGTTACTGGTGGTTGTCCAGACATTTCTGTTATCTCTTCAACCGTCTTGAACTCATCCTATTACCTTTCGGCCCATTACATACAGTGTAGGTGTTGCCATGGTGTAGCGGCTAAACGTTCGCCTGCGAATCGGAAGGTCGTTGGTTCGTGTCCTGACGGAACTGGATAATTTATTTTAAAAAAAAACAAAAAAAAAAAAAAAAAACCGACCTTGAACGTCAGGTCGACCCCAGCATTGAGTGGGTACCAGGTATAATCCAGGAAAGTAAAAGTGGCCGGCGTGATGTTGATTACATTACCCACCGAGTATCAATAGGTGCATAAAATATAGGTCATATGCCCTATACACCCGAGGGCGCGTCCACTTAGACTAGAAAACGAATTTTCGAGAGCTATATAAATCTTATCTTGATACACTGAAGTGAATCATGGACAGTTGGACAATTAGTGACACATTTTTTTTGGGAAGCTTGAGAGATGTAGTTTTATAGCCAAATTGTGGGAATACTCGGAAATATAAAAATAATAGCGAAGATGGCTTGAAAGAAACTGACTTACGAAGATAACTAATCGCACACATCAGTATGACACAATCTACGTTCTTTGGTCATGTCTTTAAGAAGGACAAGACTAGAGTGAATCGTGGTGGAGGGGAAAAGAGGTGGAGAAAGACCGAGAGAGAAGATGCTGGACAGTTCGATAACATGGAAGCTTAGTTGTTTTAGAATGGATTGAAAGTACACGAGATAAAAGTTTGTGGATTGACGTAACTACCAACTCAACACGGCTTTTCAGTTTATTTCCCAACAGTTCACTATTTTATCTATATATAAATATATGTGTATATAGCAACAACGAAGTTCGTTATCTGTGTAGATCACCATTATTCACTGGCATCATGAGAGCTAATGCATTGAAATGGCTGGGTCATATTCAGAGAATGTCAGATGACAGAGAGGTAAAAACTTTACACATAAGGGAGTTAAATAGTCGTGAACCACGGAGCAGACCAAGAAGATGATGGAGAGATAATGTACTGAGAGATCTGCAAACACATAGTGTTACTAACCGGAAAGAAAAGGCCAGATAAGTAGAGTCGGGTGATGCCTGCAGCAATCAACCTTAAGCGTTCGGAATGTTTAAGAAAGACAAAGATATATATATATATATATATATATATATATATATATATATATATATATATATATATATATATATATATATATACCAACTATGCTTTTCTGTTTATATATATATATATATCTATATATGTGTGTGTGTGTGTGTGAGTGTGTGAATGTGTCATTGTGTGTATGTGTGTGCGAGAGAAAGATAGATAGAGAGAGAGAGAGAGAGAAAGAGAGAGAGAGATATAAAACGAAACTGGCTTACATTCGGCCCATCCTTTCAAACAGCAATAGTATTTTATCTGTAAAGTGTGTAATGTTAATATATATATATATGTGTGTGTGTGTGTGTATATATGTATACATGTATAATTGTGTGTAGACACACTCACACACACACACACACACACACACACATATACATATATACATATAAAAAACACAAAAGCATAGTTGGTATATATGTAAAGATATTCATATATATATATATATATATATATATATATATATATATATATATATATATATATACATATAATAATAATAAAAATTACATAATACATAAACATGCATTTATACTTACACTCACACACACCCATGCAGAAACTATTACACACACACACACACACACACACACACACACTCACACATGTGCACCCTACCATACGTACACTTACACTTATTATATATATATATTCATACACAGAGAGAAGAAGGAGAGAGAGAATTAGAGAAAGAAAGACAGAGAGAGAGAGAGAGAGAGAGAGAGAGAAAGAAATTGAGAGAGACACAGAGAGAGAGAGATTGTTCATGCACTCATTACATTTGTGTCTAGCACGCGTTAATGCGTGCGTGCGTGCATGCGTGTGTGTATATCTGTCTACGCGTGTGTGCATGCACTCATGTAAGTACGATGTGCGTGTAGTTGTGTGTGTTCATGCACTCAAATACCTGAATGAGTTTTGTGTGTGTGTGTGTGTGTGTGTGTGTGTGTGTGTGTGTGTGTGTGTGTGTACGATGAGAAAGCATGTATTGAGTGCTGGGGTCAGAAAAGACAATGTTGTTCATTGATTACAATTTCCAGTTTCTCATTTATATTTCATGCTGACTTCATTCCCTATTTCCTCGCCCGAATTACAATCACCCTTCAGTAATTCAGTCAATAATTCAGTCAACCGCACATTGTGAGACTATTGGTTATTATTCAAAATTAGATCAATGTCCGTATCGACTTGACGTTTTCACTAAATTTTCTACAGGTTCCTTGTTGTTTTCACCCGCTTCCTGTTCAATACATATAGATTGGGAAACTGCAATATTTTACGATAGTCGCTTGTTATCTAACACAGAAACAGTGTAATAGAACAGACCGAGAATTCATACATTGAAACACTAATTCAACAAGGGGTTTCTGAAAGATATTGCATGCTGTGAAAAAAGTGGAAAAGGGGGGGGGGAGGGGGAGATTTGAGAGAGATAGAGAGGAGGGAGAGTTAGAGAGAGAGGGGGGAGAGTTAGAGAGAGAGGGGAGGAAGAGTTAGAGAGAGAGAGTAGGGGAGTTAGAGAGAGAGAGGGGTGGGGAGGGAGAGTTAGAGAGAGAAAGAGGGGAGGAAGAGAGAGAGAGAGAGAGAGAGAGAGAGAGAGAGAGAGAGGAGGGAAGTTAGAGAGAGAGAGGTGGGGAGGGAAAGTTACAGAGAGAGAGGAGGGAGAGTTAGAGAGAGAGGGGGGAGGGAGAGTTAGAGAGAGTGAGAGAGACGAGGGAGAGTTAGAGAGAGAGAGGAGGAGGGAGAGTTAGAGAGAGAGAGAGGAGGGAGAGTTAGAGAGAGAGAGGAGGAGGGAGAGTTAGAGAGAGAGAGGGGAGAGGGAGAGTTAGAGAGAGAGGGGGAGGGAGAGTTAGAGAGAGAGGAGGGAGAGTTGGATAGAGATGGGGAGAGTTAGAGAGAGGAGGGAGAGTTAGAGAGAGAGGGCTGGATTAGGAGTTAGAGAGAGAGAGGAGGGAGAGTTAGAGAGAGGTAGAGAGAGAGAGTTAGAGAGAGAGAGAGTTAGAGAGAGAGAGTTAGAGAGAGAGAGAGTTAGAGAGAGAGAGAGAGTTAGAGAGAGAGAGAGAGAGAGTTAGAGAGAAAGAGAGAGAGAGGAGGGCGAGTTAGAGAGTAAGAAAGAGAGTTAGAGAGAGAGTTAGAGAGAGAGTTAGAGAGAGAGAGTTAAAGAGAGAGAGAGTTAAGAGAGAGAGCTAGAGAGAGAGTTAGAGAGAGAGAGTTAGAGAGAGAGAGAGTTAGAGAGAGAGTTAGAGAGAGAGTTAGAGAGAGAGTTAGAGAGAGAGTTAGAGAGAGAGAGAGTTAGAGAGAGAGAGGGTTAGAGAGAGAGTTAGAGAGAGAGAGAGTTAGAGAGAGAGAGAGTTAGAGAGAGAGAGAGAGTTAGAGAGAGAGAGAGAGTTAGAGAGAGAGAGAGTTAGAGAGAGAGAGAGAGTTAGAGAGAGAGAGTTAGAGAGAGAGTTAGAGAGATAGAGAGTTGGAGAGAGAGTTAGAGAGTTAGAGAGAGAGAGAGTGCGAGAGAGAGAGAGAGAGAGAGAGAGAGAGAGAGAGAGAGAGAGAGAGAGAGAAAGTGGGGGGGGGGTGCTATCATGAGACTTTTAACTTGTAATAAAGTAATAAAATACAACTGGTACTATTAGCATATCGACTTTTCATTGGTTACTGAAGGAAAAGACGGAACGGAACATGTGTAGGAATGTCCTAAGTGCAGTGATGTCACATCCTGATTGGTTGATTCCATTCATTCTAACTCAGGATTTCTAGAACTTGTGTTAGGACCCTTTTTGACTGTTAATCTGGGAAATGGGCAGGGGCTGGTGACAGTTTAAAAACATAAATCCATAAATATATATACACTAGAGGTGCCCGCCACGCTGTTGCTGTGGCTCAGTCTGGCGAAATGGAAAAGAAAGAAAATCGAAAAGCGCACGTGTCTAAAGTGGTTGATGTTACAATCATTTTCTGTGCAAAAATAGAGATAGTCTGGTTTGATGACTTTAGAATACGCAACATATAAGTGTGACTTTATATGAGTTAAAATTTTTTTATTTGTTTATCACACGCTAGAGCCTTTTTCAAACACCTGAAAGTAAAGCGTTCTATTGTACTTTAAATGACTAATAAAATTTAAAAAAAAAAGGTACTTGAAGTAGCCCTATTAAAATATAAATAGTTTAAAAAAAAAAAGAATTTTTATATCATGTTTTAAGCTCTCTCAGTTAACAGTGTCTGTCATCACCCCCACCCCCTTCCTCTAAATCCGTCGACTAATCCTCTCTTCCTCTGAGAAGGATTTGAAATTCATCACCTGATGATATCTTTTCTTTTTTTTTCTTTTAAATTGACCTTGGCATCCATGTCCACCCAGACTAAAATGGGTAGCATGAATTGTAATGAGAAGTGAATGCGGCCAGTGTAATATTCACCATATAATTTATTATCTCATATAGATTCATGCAGATTTCTGAGGTCAACAGTTAAAGTTACCCTACAACCAGCGCCAGGAACGCGGCAACGAAAACAACATTGGATCGTCTGAAAACAAAACCAAGATGCCGATGTGATCGTCGATGGAGCTAGGTAGTTCGTGCTTTGAGTGACACATTTAAAAAAGTACTCGCGTTTTCGAATGCAACGTTGTGTGACAAGTTGAAAGCAATCAGTGAAGAACTGTCGACATACAGCTTCATGCAGATTTCTGAGGTCAACAGTCAAAGTTAATCTACCAGCGGAAGTAAAAACCTACACCGGGAATGTGGCAACGAAACAAAAACCGATGTGATCATCGCTGGAACTATGTTGTTCGTGCTTTGTGCGATACTCTTATATGAAAACACTAGCGTATTCGAGTCAGCATTGTGCCAGAATTTAAAAGCAATCGTTACAGAACTTTCGGAGATTAGCTGTTACTAACAAAGGAACATTTACATTATTATTTATATAGATATAAAGCAGATCGACTATTCAGTCACTCAGCTAGTCAATACTAACATGCCAACCAGCCACCAAGAATTCAACAAGCCAACCAGCCATCAAGAATTTAACATGCCAACCAGCCACCAAGAATTCAACCTGCCAACCAGCCACCAAGAAAGCAACATGCCAACCAGCCACCAAGAATTCAACCTGCTAACCAGCTATCAAGAATTCAACATGCCAACCAGCAGCCAAGAATTCAACATGCCAACCAGCCACCAAGAAAGCAACCTGCCAACCAGCCATGAAGAATTCAACCTGCCAAACAGCCATCAAGAATTCAATATGCCAACCAGCCACTACGAATTCAACATGCCAACCAGCCATGAAGAATTCAACCTGCCAAACAGCCATCAAGAATTCAACAAGCCAACCAGCCACCAAGAATTGAACATTCCAACCAGCCATCAAGAATTCAACAAGCCAACCAGCCACCAAGAATTGAACATTCCAACCAGCCATCAAGAATTCAACAAGCCAACCAGCCATCAAGAATTGAACATTCCAACCAGCCACCAAGAATTCAACAAGCCAACCAGCCATCAAGAATTGAACATTCCAACCAGCCACCAAGAATTCAACAAGCCAACCAGCCATCAAGAATTGAACATTCCAACCAGCCATCAAGAATTCAACAAGCCAACCAGCCATCAAGAATTGAACATTCCAACCAGCCACCAAGAATTCAACAGGCCAACCAGCCGCCAAGAATTCAACATGCCTACCAGCCATCAAGAATTCAACCTGCCAACCAGCCATCAAGAATTCAACAAGCCAACCAGCCATCAAGAATTCAACAAGCCAACCAGCCATCAAGAATTGAACATTCCAACCAGCCACCAAGAATTCAACAAGCCGACCAGCCATCAAGAATTGAACATTCCAACCAGCCACCAAGAATTCAACAAGCCAACCAGCCATCAAGAATTGAACATTCCAACCAGCCATCAAGAATTCAACATGCCAACCAGCCATCAAGAATTGAACATTCCAACCAGCTACCAAGAATTCAACAAGCCAACCAGCCATCAAGAATTGAACATTCCAACCAGCCACCAAGAATTCAACAAGCCAACCAGCCATCAAGAATTGAACATTCCAACCAGCCATCAAGAATTCAACAAGCCAACCAGCAATCAAGAATTGAACATTCCAACCAGCCACCAAGAATTCAACAGGCCAACCAGCCGCCAAGAATTCAACATGCCAACCAACCACCAAGAATTTAACCTGCCAACCAGCCATCAAGAATTCAACAAGCCAACCAGCCACCAAGAATTCAACAAGCCAACCAGCCATCAAGAATTGAACATTCCAACCAGCCATCAAGAATTCAACAAGCCAACCAGCCATCAAGAATTGAACATTCCAACCAGCCACCAAGAATTCAACAAGCCAACCAGCCATCAAGAATTGAACTTTCCAACCAGCCATCAAGAATTCAACAAGCCAACCAGCCATCAAGAATTGAACATTCCAACCAGCCACCAAGAATTCAACAGGCCAACCAGCCGCCAAGAATTCAACATGCCAACCAGCCACCAAGAATTCAACATGCCAACAAGCCACCAAGAATTCAACATGCCAACAAGCTACCAAGAATTCAACATGCCAACTAGCCACCAAGAATTCGACATGCCAACTAGCCACCAAGAATTCAACATCCCAACCAGCCACCAAGAACTCAACATGCCAACCAGCCATCAAGAATTCAACAAGCCAACCAGCCACCAAGAATTCAACGATAAGTCTGCATTCAAATAAGCTAGATTTGTAAAACTGACGTGCACGCAAAACTCACGATCTGGAACAAGACTACGTGCAAAAGTAGATGAACAACTAGAACTCTCTGCCGGAGTTTACAGCGGTAAATCCTAAGAAGAAGACGATAATACACGTCATAGTGTGTATTTGATGGGGAAGGAAGTAAGTTGTACCCCTTCAGGACATCACACAGAGCGAAAAACACTCGGTGACAGAAAGTGACACCATGTGGTTGAGGATCACCTTTGGAGAGGTCCTGGAAACCCCGTTCAACCGTTGGGTTATATTAGGCCTCCTGACAACAGACAGGTGGGGCTTCAAAATAACGAAAAATTGCATTCCACATAGGGATTACGTGGAATGATAAAACAAAAACACTTCTAATATTTGCCTGTGTATCCTGTAGTCTTTGTATTCTATCTCTGATGATGCCAGGAGAGCTGTCACAAAGACAAAAATAAACTGTGGGGGGGGGGGGGGGGGCGTTAAGGGGCGTGGGGCGGCTGTGCTCACCAATCTCTACTTCTTCGACTAACATTTTGTGTAAGAGAAACAACGGGTGATAAGCCCTCAAAGTCTCCACAACCCCCCCCCCCTCTTTAAAAATTGCGGTGTTGGGGTCTTAACCCTTTCTTCACCCCTAGGTTCCTCTATCTATGAATGATACTAATATATAAACATTGACTTGTGCTGAATTATCGACGCCAGCGACGGTAGGGAGGGGACTAGACGCTTGCCAGCTGGCCTGTAGGTCTAGGGTTTACATCTACATTAACGCTGATTTGACCCTGGCTCCATGTCCATCCACCAATCTGTAATGGGTACCGGTAATGTCATGGGAAGTAAAGGCGGCCGACATGATGTGGTCCACATCACCCACTGTTTGCCCGCTGGACTTCAAATATCTACCACTGTGTGCTATTTGCTCCTAATGCGTGTCAGGGGTCAGTGTCTTGACAGTGGTCGATACAGACTACCATGAGTATCAGGAAATGTTCTATCAAGCAACAGCAACATTAAGTGCCGATTAGTCTGTAAAATGTTGCTCTAAGAACTGAGACTACAACGTTCAGGACATCCCAGTAAGCACTCCAAACTTATCTTCAACAATTTTCAACATTTTACTGACAAGACACCAACGGGATACGTCATGTAAGTGATTTTTTTTTTGGGTATTCATGTGGTTTTGTTTGATTTATATATGTGCTTATAAAGGCACTGTAGCCGCGTATTTCACTTTTCGTTTGCGCTTTTTACATTGTAAAGCTCGCTGATCAAATTTTCGTTTAGTTTTATATCTTTTCATTATTTTTAACAGACTACGAAGAGTTCAAATTCCGATGACTCTAATAGCAGTTTGTTTATATGTCTGTGCAGAGTGTCGACCAGAACCCATAGTCACTCCGAGCTGTACCAGTCTCTCAAGACCATAATGATCCATCCGTGCCTGTGCATTGGTCACTTGCTCCCAAAAGGGCCTTGACTACAGCCAGCTTATCATGCATAAACTCACTTCCCATTGGCGCAGAATTTCGCCCATTGCTCCCAACATTTCTGCATGCGCTGGAGAAAATATACGAAATCACCCGTGATCCCTGAAGCGATGCTTGCAGCTCTGCACGGAGCATGCCTGTCTCTACCTTTTGTAACATATTATGCCAGCCGGTTAATATGAAACAGTGTGTGTGCAGCTGGTTCTCAAGGAAGCGGTGAGCGGCTGTGGCTGCCTTCACCTCCATCCTCGAACTAGATGTAGTAGTCTTTCTTGCACTGAACGTCGTCTGTTCGCTATCGCAATAAACCCATGAACAATTCTTTTGCGCCTCAATATGTATAACAATTATCTTGGTAATCTTGGTGATCTTAGTTTTGGATTCATAGCAGACAGGTCACCCTATAGTTGCTCCGCTCCTTTGCCAACGAAAAACACACATAATGTCCATTACTGTCAATTGTGAAAAAAATTGACACAGTTTGCAGTTCAGCATATCCACAAGCATATACACATATTAAAAGCAAAAGGCAGCCATCAGAAGTGCTAACACAAACAGTCTGATATTAGAAATGCAGTTCGTCTTCTACGGTAGCAGCAGTTTCAGTCAGATCCGCATTTGCATACGCGATTAATTTTAATCAAATAAGGCACCACCAATTCAGTGGCAAAAGGCCACTCGCCATTTTCTGAATGTACAGTTCACAACACCACACACATAGAAAAACATTTTAAATAAAATCCACAGCTCACAGTGTCGCACCATGCACTTAACTCAGCAGCGGGGCTACAGAACTATATTTTATCTGTCTAGAAAAGGAAGAACATGTCAGAAGGGGAAATTTGCCACGACTAAAAACAGTAAACGAGACTAACCACCGTTTTGACCGAAAGCCGGTATAAAACAACATTAAACGTTACGGCTTGAACCGTATACCCGATGCTCCTCGTGGAATGGAACAGGGCCTTTACTTACGTACTTTTTTAACCACAGAAAATGTATACAGCTCTCCTGCAAATTTACTTCCGAACATAGCCGATTTCTGGTCTTCCTTGTCTGTCGTGCACTTGTCTTAGCATCAAGTAGGCGATGCTTTAAGAAGCTGTTACTTTGTATGTTACTCTGTGAGTTTAATGCTGTTTATGATTCCGGATAGTCTAATCTTGATGAAGACATGGAAAGAAACCTTTGGTTCACTATCATCGGCGACAGGGTCGCCCATTGGCTCGCTGGTAGGCGACTTCCTCACCGGTCGAGTGAGCATTTGGGTCTGCCTCCTCTGATCGCTTCAAAACTGTTGGAACCTCTTCAGGTCTCCAAGTGGCCTGCAATGCTGAGCCATTTTATACGACCTAATAACGTAGTCACAATTATAACCGAAAGCTCCCCATTAAGGAATGCTGGTTGAACGCTACGATTCCCCCCCCCCCTCTCCAGAAAAATATGGATGGATGAAAAACCTTCGGTTGTATTTGCGCAGTCTCTTCTACCCTGCAGTGAATGTTCGAGTCAGCTGTGTTGTTAGTTTTCTAAGACCCACAGAAAAAAATCGTGATGTGGTTAGGATGACGTCTACTACAAGACCCACTGCCTAGTTGGTTATGTTCTTAGTACACTTGTTTCCATAGCGAGGCGCACACGCCATTTAGAGGTGACAGGTTCGATTCCGAACACGGTCACTATAGCTTTGGATTTTTATGTCGACTAGTATGTCCTATCTTTCCACTTTCTTCTATGAGAGCTGATCAACGCATTGTCTGTCGGTTTATTTTATACATAATGATCCAACAGAGGTTGAGGTTTGAAATTTGAACAACAGATCAACATCATGGCACACGGAAAGTAACCTGCAAGTGCTCCGTTTTTGTTTTAACTCAAGTCCGAAGAAGCCCAGCACAGTGCACAGGCTCTGTAGCACCGGCGAGGATCCGGAAATATTTCGGGTAGATTCTTAACTTCAAATTTTGCCCGGGCAGTGCCGTTTCCAACTGTCAATAGAATTTTCACGTGCGCAACAATGCACACGGGCGTCCGATCTCACTACCCAGAGACCAGGGGGAATCACTAGAAGTCACAGTCCTTACCGAGGATTGAACCTGGAACCTCTAGCATTCGAGGCGGACACCATGTCTCGAGACCACTCGCCCCCCCCCTCTCCCCATCCAACAGAGGAAGAAACATGTCTGTTCCCACATACTGCCAGCTAATAAGAGAAGACAAGCATTGTCACATAACGGTTGACGATTGTTAAACGTAACGACATTATCTACCCTGATTATCATTGGAAATCTGGCGGTGAAAATAGTATTGTCGGTATGTAAGTCTTCTGGTTCTCTTGATATGTTTTTTGCCGTTTATCACTTACCGCGTTCATCACTTGCTTTTTTGGGGGGAAGTGTGGGAGGGGGGGGGGGTGTGAAAAAAAAGGGAGGGGGTGGTCTTCGTGGTAAGGTTTTCAAGCCGTCTGCCTCGCGCTCTGAAGGTCATGGGCTCGTTTCATGGCGGCGTCGTTCGGTTCACGAGTGCTGTTTTATGGAGATCCCTTGTGATCGTCGCTGTAGTTACTGAGTTCGTGCTTTGTGCAAAGCTCTCTTAGGCGTCTATCTTATGTACGGAGACAGAGACTGAGCAATATGGCGTAAAACCCAGTGCAATTATGTCAATCCTCTGGATTTTAAGTTGAACTTTAAGTTATTTTTGTTGTTCCATTGAGTTCAATTCTGGATGTCAAATACTTAGCTGTGTCTTAGTTGTGTCTTAGTTGTGTCTTAGCTGTGTATTAGCTGTGTCTTAGTTGTGTCTTATTTGTGTCTTAGCTGTGTATTAGTTGTGTCTTAGCTGTGTCTTAGTTGTGTTTTAGTTGTGTCTTAGTTGTGTCTTAGTTGTGTCTTAGCTGTGTATTAGTTGTGTCTTAGCTGTGTCTTAGTTGTGTCTTAGCTGTGTATTAGTTGTGTCTTAGCTGTGTCTTAGCTGTGTATTAGTTGTGTCTTAGCTGTGTCTTAGCTGTGTATTAGTTGTGTCTTAGCTGTGTATTAGTTGTGTCTTAGCTGTGTCTTAGTTGTGTCTTAGCTGTGTATTAGTTGTGTCTTAGCTGTGTATTAGTTGTGTCTTAGCTGTGTATTAGTTGTGTCTTAGCTGTGTCTTAGCTGTGTATTAGTTGTGTCTTAGCTGTGTATTAGTTGTGTCTTAGCTGTGTCTTAGTTGTGTCTTAGCTGTGTCTTAGTTGTGTCTTAGCTGTGTATTAGTTGTGTCTTAGCTGTGTCTTAGTTGTGTCTTAGCTGTGTCTTAGTTGTGTCTTAGCTGTGTATTAGCTGAGTGTTAGTAGTCTAGAAGATGTGAACCTCAAAAAAGATGCCAGAAAAAAGATGCTACAGAAAGAAAACAAGTGCAACACTGGTTCTCTAACTTGGCGTATTGATCACACGGTACCAGATCCATAAATTTATAGACAGATCGACAAGCTATGAGGCGATTTGTCATCGTGACGCCGGACATCTTTACTTCCCAGGATATGGCGTGGTATTTTTTAGGTCCACTACTTGTTTAAATCATGGAGGGATGCTTTCTCACGCCCTGAGTTATCCTGGATATTTGCTTGAAGTCAGTGCTGGATTTAGGTATTTGTTAACTAAGCTGGAGCTTAGGGCATCACAGCTTGCACGGACCTCAACAAATTACTTTTTTTGTTTGTTCACAAACACAGTTTCCTTTTAATACAACCTTTAAAATTATGATGCAATATAATTTCAGTGATTTTGTATTATTTCATTTATTAAAATATAAACGATATTTTAATAATTTATCTATTTTAAGGCGTTTATATTTTAAAGTTTTCTGAGATAGGCTTGTATAATTTATAACAGTAGGGCCTCAGTGCTTTATATAGCTAAGGGTCTCACCAAGTCTAAATCAGCCCCTGGTAATAGTCCAGTTTATTATAAGCTAGTCTGGTAATATTCCAGTTTATTATAAGCTAATCTATTTATAGTAAAGTTTGTTATAAGCTAATCTGGTAATAGTCCAGGTTGTTATAAGCTTATCTGGATATAGTAACGTTTGTTATAAGCTAATCTGGTAATAGTCCAGTTTATTATAAGCTTATCTGGATATAGTAAAGTTTGTTATAAGCTAATCTGGTAATAGTCCAGTTTATTCTAGGCTTATCTGGATATAGAAAAGTTTGTTATAAGCTAATCTGGTAATAGTCCAGTTTGTTATAATCTTATCTGGATATAGTAAAATTTGTTATAAACTAATCTGGTAATAGTCCAGTTTGTTTTAAGCTAATGGGTATTCGACGGATGTTTTTACGAAAGTAACGATTGCCACCCTTGATTTCTTAGAACATTTCCATGTATCCACTTATAATAGGTAAACATTGGAGCCCAGTCAAAAAATTTCTCTATTTGGGATTTCAGCCTGAAATATTGACTTCCGGTAACGCAGATAGCTTCTTTTCTATTACATATCCAACAATTGCAAATACCCGGTTCTCCATTCAGCCCTCTAAGACAGTAATAGAAGGCCACCCTTTGCGTTACACATTAACCTACTAGGTTGGATGGCTGTCCTAAAGAGAATTTGGAGTATTGTCTTAACATAACAAGCATGCAATTTAACAAACATCAGTAATAACATCAAGATCCAGATTGGAATCATTCATGCAACTAATAGGGTAAGGAGGTTTGTGATAGCCACCGAGGGGGAAACAGTGTTCACACAACAGATAATAATGATGGATGTTGAACGATAAGGAGTTCCAGGGTCCCAGGAAAGAAAAATTAGGCCCCTGTTCTTTCACAAGCATGTCGTAAAAAGCAAGTATTTAGGGGCTTGTTAAGTTGGGATGTGCTCGGTCGAAAGTCGCACAAATCTGCTCTTTTAAGGACGAAGAAAAAAAGGAAAAGAATTAGAACATGATGATGATGATGATGATGATGATGATGATGATGACCAATTGGTCTATAGGAAAATGAATCCAGCGTCACATTTTAGTGTGCCAATGTTTCATAAGGTCCTTTACTTTATTTTAACTATTTCCATTGCGAAATGGCACGGAAAATGCCGGAGCCACGCTACAATGACTAACAACAATTGTAGATATGCAACTATATACTACATGCTCAGGAACCAAAAATACAGCAAGATTCATACATTGTTTCTTCTCTTACTTCCATTATACGTCCCGGTTACACAAGGAAATAGTTAATACTGTAGATCAGGGCTTTTTAACTAAGTTTAGTCAGGGGCCACCATTTAAAAACTGGAATTCTCATCAATACAATTCAACTGGCAATGATCCGCGGGCCACTTGAAGACTCTCCGCGGACCAAATGTGGTCCACATGCCGCTAGATGAATAGCCCTGCTTTAGATAGTGGGATGATCAAGCCACAAATGTAGCGATAAAACTAAAAGAGCCAGAGACATCTGTCTTGCAAATGTAACTCCAAATCTGTTCTGGTTGATGTAACGACAAGTGGCCCCCGCGTGGTTTTTCCTGTCACACTGCTCCAATTTGTACACCCAGGGTATTTAGCCTATGCTGTGAACAATCATTTCCCACGAAACTAAAAGCCTCACCGCTTTTAGAAAGAAAGAGTCAACTATGGGAAAATGCAACCAGACTCAACATCACCACAACACGATGGATCACTGTAAACATGCACACGATGAAGACTGACAACATCCGGTGCTTTACTATTATCCTACCCCTAACAGGGAACATCCACAGGTCACGGGACAGTCTAATATTTCAAGGGGTGGTAGATAGGCTGCATGCAGTCGTGGGACCTCAGCTGCATGCAGTCGTGGGACCTTGGCTGCACTCTCTCGTGCGACGTAGGTGGGTTGGGGTTAGGGCCGGTTCTAGATGTTTTAGGGTCGTTAAAAGCACCAGAAAGCCGGGAAACCCAGTCTTACCACCCTCTAAAATGTTGAACTATCATTTGACGTCGTCTGGGGTAGGATATCAATAAAGAACCCAAAGTTATGACAAAGAACCACAACCTAATCAAATGACAACAATGAACAACAGGTAAATGAATGAAAGCGAAACCTGGTAAGACGACAATTTAGTGAGGGACCATATTAGACATGATGCATCCGGTATGATTCTCGAATAGAGGTCTTTGGTGGTCGGCTGCAGCGGTAGCGACCTGGAATACAAGAGTCATCATGCAGCAGCTAAGAGTATAATGAAAGTGGCCCTAAATGTCATCATCATTTTCATTGATTTCCACTTCTGCCGTTCAGCTACGTGGAGAGGAACGGTTTGCGATCCACAGCTATTGTTATTCCATGTCGATGTAGAAGCTCTTCCATGTTCTCCTAGGGTGGCCTCTTGCTTTCATTTAGGATCTCTTCCTGTGTAGCGCCGGTGTTGGAGTTGTTCTGGCTGCATTCGTGCTAGATGACCAAACCATTTGATATTCTGCTTCTCGGTGAATTTGCAGCAAGGTGTTGTTCCCACAGTCTGTCTGATAATATTATTTCTAACTTTATCTTACATTTATCCTATGTATAATCCTACATGAAGCCAAATGAACAGCACTGGGCGTTAGCATAACTATGATTGTGTGACCCTACATGTAACCCTTATAAAGTAAAGTGAAGTAAAGGTCCATTTTCCACGCCCTTAGGCGTATTGGGAATTTAGAACTAGACCTCTAGTTTTAAAGAACTATCATAACCCTTATAAAGTAACCGTTCTTACACCCTACCTAGTAAAAGAATTAACATCAGTCTACATGTCACGCTTTTGAAGTAATGAGTCTACATTAGTGGCACGCCGTGCATGTTACCAATGTAATTGCCGCTTACACTTTCTATAGCAAAATAAAAATGCTTTATTTTACTATTCACAAATTACTATTTATTTGGGGCCGTCATGTTGTAGCGGGCCGGCTCTCGCCTGTGGATCGGATGATTGTGGGTTCTGGTCCTAACGGTACTGGACCTACCCCCCCCCCCCCAATTGCCTATGCTCCCAGGTCGACCCAGTCTTAAATGGGTGCGAGGTAGAGTCTTAGGAAGTAAAGACAGCCTGCCTAATGTTGGAGATATCCCCTTCCGAGTGGTGATGGGTGTATAAAATATAGATCTAGCCTCAAATGTCCAATATTCCTAGAGGCGTGGAAGAGGGTCCGTTACTTTACTAGTTTAATATTTATTACGAATACGCCACTGGGTTTATGTATCGCCGAGCTCGTAAACATTGCTAACAGTATTAACATAGCAAAAAGATCGTTTGCTGCATGCTTACGCGACTCGTCCGCGAACTGTAGCGTGTGAGAGACACCAATTACTTACAGTATGATGCTAATTGCACCCGCAAACTATAAACAGCGAAGCGACAAGAAGGAAAAAGGATACCCTCTCTATTATAATCGTTAACTGCTAACCCCTAATTTTATCTGCATCGCTGACACATGCGAATTGGTCATGCATTGCCACTGCTTTGCATGCTGACATAGCTATATTCTACGTGACGAGACGCCTACTGAAAATATCTGACGACCTATAAGCATTTATGGGTGATCGCATGGTTTTGAATTGTGTTGGTTCTCTACCTCTATTTCCAACATCCTAAACTTGGTAACATGAATTCTCTCACGATGCAGACTCGATGCAAATTCAACGAGTGCTGTTAGATAGTCGATTACTAAAACACTTAGCCAGCAAACAACTTTTATAGTTTGGAGTTAAATGGATATAGCCATGATTGATTGCGCAATAATAATAATTATTTTTATTATGTGCTGAATGGCAAATTACTATAATGTTTGATATAATGTGCAGTAAGTAAAAAGAGTAAAGATCCCTTTACACGCATATGGGAAGAGCACCCATATTTTTACAGACCAATCGGCACTCGGTGGGTAATGTGGTCAGCATTACGCCGGATAATGTGCAGTATAGATACATAAATACTGAATAAAAGAACGCCTGTACATAGACAGCGAGACCAATTTTCTCCCATGCGAATTCTTCATGGGTGTGAGGTCATCCCCCCCCCCCACCCCCGCAAAGAATTAGCTTGACTCTCGTGTTTTTCGTGAACAGTCTGTGATAGAAGCTACGCCGTTTTGAAAGTTCCTACTCTACTCCTGCATTTTCTGAACTCACTGGCATGCATCACTACACTGGACCTTCGCGTGTCGATGAAATTCTGTACGTTTCACTCCTTTACTCATTTAAAAAAAAAAAAACCCAGATAACAAAATGATGCTTCTGTTTGGTGCATGTCAATAGTGAGACGGCTATCTGAAAGCCGACGGTCATGATGAAGTCATCGTGTTCGTCTGCACCATGGTGTCACGCCTTTAACACTGTTGACATCCTTAGCAATAATATTGACAAGTGACAGGACGGCGGCATTGTTATAATATTTTCTATCACACTTTTAAGGCTTTCATTTAACGCCCCTCGTAAATGGGCTCCTAAAACAGCTGGTAAAACTGGGAACATTCACAAACAGCAGGATCAATGGCTGACATCTTTGAGTGAAATGATCTGTAGCCTGCTAGCCGAGACAATAAGGTAGTTATCCAGCCTAGTATTCAGCAAGATTATCTGTAATGACAAAATGTGAACTGTACGCCAGTTGTGATCAATATCTGAAGGAGTGGAGATTACCACGTCGGACTCTTCTTATGGTGTCTTATTGATTCTTCGTGGAGATTTCAGTACTCTTATTTTAATCTTTTCCTTTTCTGTTAGTTTTCGTTCTTAAGTCGGACATGACCTCCCTTTGAAGTTTAAATTGATTGATTGACTTTCTACCCCACCAAGACATCACAAAAGCGATAAACACCCGATGACACAAAGTGCCACCATGTGGTTGAGGATCGCTGTGGAGAGGTCCCAGAAACCGCGTTCAGACAATTAGCCATATTTATGGCCTGCCTATATTGCGGACCTGGCAAAAGCCAGGGTGGGGCTTCAAATAATGAAAAATTCCGTCCTAAAACGGACGAAACATTTATTGCTAATATGTATGTTAATTGAAGTTTGAATTCACAATTACAATTTTATACTAAATCTCAAATTGGGAGAATCAGCGGACGCTAGCTGGAGTCATTGTAATACTCACTGAGTTTTCTAGTTCATATTGTCGTAACTTCCCGTCTGTTTCTTCCTCTGTACACAAAAAAATATCGTCTGAATGCCGATGTTCTGTTCAGGCCTACGCTTTGTGCACTGGTGACTCCTGGTATGTACACAAATAAAAGCACAGGCGTCAGCAGCGAATGGTCTCTGGAGCAGGTCCAATAGGACACGATGCAGTTTCGATGCCTATGCTTCACATTTCGACCACACTGTTCTTTTGAATAGCGATGTTACGATTCAGTTGACTAGTTTTTCTCTCTAAGTGCGTATCCAACAACAATATGATGAGCATGTTGTATGTGACGTGGATTTTATGCATCCTCAGTGGCGGCTGCAGCCTTTTCAATTCTTGCCTTGAAGTATTCATACATGTCGCATGCAACTCCTGCAGCTTGCACTAGTTGTCCCTTCCCTGTCTGTAGCCACCTAGTGTTGGGGGATAACAGATCAGCTGAATGAATTGGTCACCGCTGTGGTCACTATTTACCCCCCATCAGCGTTCCTGAGATGCCCTGCAATGCGATGATTCTGTGACCATAAATTCTAGCGTGATTCATCTGACGTCACATACAACGTGTGAAAGTTGACAAAAATATGGTTGACGGAGTTCAGCCGGGACACTGTGATTGGATGTTCAGTATCCGCCTTGACCTGTAAGAAGCGCAAATATAAGTGGAAGGGACCTCAGCTTGGTGGACGCTCTTACCGGAGACCAAACGTTCTGTTTATTACCGGATGTGAGCACCTTTAAGGACCCTATAACATATACATCTGGCCTAAACCACCCCCCTTCCCCCACACACTGAACCTAAGTCCCACGAGAGAGTGCAGTCTACAGGAGTAGTTACCTCAGCTAACCCTGAACAACGTGGACCAGTCTGACCAATCATCAGTGAAAGGTGACCTAGTGTGTAGATGGGCGGAGCTGGACCTGAGTTCATTAACAGTTCCACAACTGCTATTCTGTGTTGTTTACTTTTGACTATGCTAGTAAATGATAAAAACAAGTCTGATTATACTGTTTCTTAGCCAGAAAAGCTTGCGATTATGAAAAGCACACGAAATTTTCCTTCACTGACTGCGCCTGGAGATAGCAAGCTCTGTTTGTTTATTGAACATGTGCATGCATGACACGCTCGTATCTACATACAATAACCAGAGATAAAACAAGGTAACAGGCGAGTCAAATATGCCAGCGCCAAGGCGAAGAATATAAAGTTGTAAACACAACAGTAGACAAATACCGCCGCGCTTTATAGGCATGTTTATAGTTGCCAGCGGCGTCAGCATAAACATGGATACATGAGGGTTGAAACTATCACGGTGTATCATGGCCTGCAACAGATGCAGCTTCGTTTAATGGCAGCAGTGATGTTTTGGTGGGATGGCTAACAGAGCTATCAGCGGTTGTTCATATAATTGTGAGCGTTTTTCTGCTTTACGTTCACCTGCTCCGTTTAAAAGTTTTGGATTTTCGTCCACCTCTGGACTTAATCCCGAACCCGAGTGTTGCATGCACACCCGTTTCACACATTTGGCTTATTTGAATACAGACTCTTGATTCCATGCCTCTCAGAGGTAGAGGTACTCTGAATTCGAAGGGTGCTCCTTAGCTAACTCGACTCCTGAGGGGGGGGGCGGGGGGGGGGGGGGACTGGAGGGGATGGGAACCTCAGCCAAATTAAATATTTATAGAGGAGTGGATGTCAAGGAGTCGAAGTATATTTCAATGCGTAAAAATAATAATAATCCTCATCTACTGAATAGCAAGTGAATACAAGCATGAAATGTGTGTGTGTGTGCGTGCGTGCGTGCGTGCGTGCGCGTGTGTGTGTGTGTGTGGGGGGGGGGGGGGGGGGTGGGTGGGGTGGGTGGATGGGTGGAAGGACATGATAGCCAACGCCTCACGGCAAGGATTATACACATTAAGAAGAAGTGTACTCACATATCCCAGTAACCAAGAAGTCTAGCACGAAAGCAACACACAAGTTCATGTATTTTGACAATAGCTTAAAAAAAAAAAAAACCAGAAACTGCAAACATTTCCACAGCCATTTACTTTCTAATTTTAGATGTTTTTCTTGTTTTACTTGACAAGAATGATGTCTGCAGTGGCCGGTTTTTCTCTAAAGCGGTGATGTAGCGAGCGCTGACGAGGGGATCTGGCCGATACTCGACATTCAGAGGAAAGGCAAGACAGACATATAATCAGATTGCTACTGGCACCATTGGTAATGAAACTCTGCGCTAGCTGCTGAAGATGAAGGAACGAAGGGCTTATGGGAATGCCCCGATTGTTGTGAGGTCGGTTCATGAATCAGCTCTCTAAAGCGGTGGTTCCCAGTTAGATAATTCTCGCGGATCCACCGACTCTATAAGTAAAAGACCGTTTCCCACACCTTTAGGCCTATTGGGCATATAGGGCTAGACCTATATTTAATAGACCAATCGCCACTCGGTGGGTGATGTGGTCAACACCGGGCTGCTGCCTTTACTTTCCAGGACTCCATCAGGTACCCATTTAAGGCGGGGTCGACCCAGGAGCAAAAGTGATTTTTTTTAAAAACGTCTAGCTCCGTCAGGATCCAAATTCACCACCTTAGGACCCCCAGGCGGGCGTCTAGCTGCTACATCACTGCGAGTCCCACCGGCCACAAAACTGGAAAAAAAAATAATCATATTAAAAAAGGAAAGAATAAAAACAAAAAATGGAAAGTACATCAGTATTAGAATCCTAAAAAAAGGGCTTCCCCCCCCCCCCCTTTTCCCACACTTTGTCTCTTGTATATATGTGTGTGTGTGTATATGAAGTCACGGACCTCCTAAATCTGTTCCGCGGAGTTGCACTGGTCCGCGAACCGCCAGTTGGGAACCACTCCTTTAAAGTCATGTCTGTTTAAAACTGTTGCTAAAAACAACCTTCTCGTGACGTAATAAAAACTCAAATATACCGAAGAATTCTGTTTACACCAGGTGAGAGAAAATGAAAACAGGTGGGTTTTTTGATGAGCTCCGAAAGTTTTATTGCCTGGCTGCAGCATCTCTTGTGGATGTTTTTCTTGAGCTTCAGGAGATGGAACTTTTAGTACTGCATAATTGTTGTCTGGCTTTTATACAAGTGTACAAGAAAAAAAGTCTTTCTTAAATGCTAGTTTTATTTTTAATTTATCGATGTCATATCTTGAACAGTTTTAACGCTCATAGCGACCTTCCTATCGCACAAAGTAAGAACTCCGTAGTTCCACCGACGATCCAGTTCACCATTGGTTTTATTGTAGACTGATTGTCCGGCTGTGTGCACCAAACATACAAAGAAAAGTGTTGGATAAATGATAATTAAATGTCTCACTGTGTGGCAGGCAAGGTTTAGAGGTACGACCATCAAATGTCCTATTTTGTGACAGACAAGGCTCGAATGTCCGCTTCCATTGGCCACACTTGTCGAAGCCTAGAGATCAGTCTGGGAAATCATGCCTGATGCTTGCTTTTCTAATACTGTCGTGCTAAGTGTCCCGGTGCAACAAAGTTAAAGAGGTCTAACGTGCTACAGAAAACTGTGCTTATTTGTACTGTTATAGAAGTCCCGGACCTACATGCTTTCTCCCTGTGGATTTTCAGATAACGCAGTAGGAGCTGAGGTGAGTTGAGTTAAGTCAAGAATTGACATCATAGCACTCAGGGCATTCCCATGCGTGCTCCGTTCTTATTTCCAGCAGCCAGGGCAGTTCCATTACTGATGGCACCTGTCATAATATGGTTATGTGTCGGTCTCGCCTTTCCTCTGAGTGTAGTGCGCCGGCCAAAACCCTCTGGTTACACCCAGGTGTCTCATTCTCTCCAGGCCATAATAATTTTGTTTCTCTATTGATTCCGTTGCTTGTTCCGAAAGGGCCTCGACTATATCTGCCTTGTTATGTATCAATTCACCATCCACCCGGTGTTGCGGATCCAGCCAATCTGTCTGCATGTTCATAACCCACTACGCCGGCATGACCTGGAGAAAAGATCTAAAGTAAGCTAACTACCCGTGACCTTGCCAGTGAAACTTGCCACTCTGCTCGAAGCATCCCTGTCTTCACCTTTCTCAGCATGCCTTCAGAGACTGTTACAGTTACGACATGTGTATTCATCTTATTTTCTCTTGGCACCGGAGAGCTGCAGTTACCGCCTCCACCTCCATTCTCATGCTAGATGTTGTGATGTCGTATTCTAGGCTGTCTTGCACTAAAGATTTTCCACTGGCTTTCGCTACGAACTCCCTGGCACTTCTCTTTTCTCTTAACACTGAACCATCTGTATAGATAATCAGATAACCTCTTCCTTGGCGTGAATTGTCATGAATTAACTATTGGACTTCCACCTCCGTAGCACCCGCTGACCACTCTCTACACTGCCGGTCCAATGTGATCTCAACCCTACACAGGCATACTTTTCCTCTGGTACTCTGACCCACTCCTCTCCTCGCCCAATGTTCTCCAGCATGCATACTTGTCTTTTTGTGTCTTCTGCTTGAGCTATCCACGAGTGCCCCCTTTTCAGCCTCCGACCCTTACCTGCAGCCAGAGCTTCAGACAGAGGGTGTTCTTTGTCTGCAGCTACTCTGAGGTATGACTAAACCTGCAGCACCTTTAGCCTATCTGCAACAGTCGACAATGCAAGGATGTATCGCATTCACACGACGCAACGGGAAGATCAACATACGGATATGAGGTAAACGAGATCATGTGTTGGACGTGAGCATTCTTTCGATGAGCCCAGGTGAGCATCATGTGTCGACTCTGCATTCATGGAAGCCTCTTTGGATGACGGGGTATGCACATAAGCAGCCCATGTCTTTTCTTTTATGGCTGACCAGTCTACACGCGGTTGCCCTAGATTGGGTCACCAGGGGCAACATGTGTAGATACAGGGACAAAGTGGACATCACACAAATAAGGCTACGTCATGTCCCACAAAATCAACCAGGAAGGCTAATCCGATGAACAAATACCCGATGACTTTGAGTATGATGACCGAAAGGCATATCGCAGCTATGTTGTATAAAACAGGCACAACGCAGTTATGCTCCACCAGCCGCCTTACAAAATTTCTGATCAAAGATATGTCAGTTGTTCTATTATTTCAAAGTCTTACCCCGGTTGTAATATAATATAACGGTTGAAAGGGGTTTCCGGGTCTTTTGCCCAGGTCTCATCTAAATGATGGTACTTTGTGTCACCGGGTGTTCATCGCTCAATGTGCGGTCCTGGTGGGGGTTGAATGTCAGCCAGTCATTTAATCGCGGTAAAAAAAAAAAAACAAGACATAACAAAAAGCTATAATTAGTAACTGAATTCAGTACACAGAACATGCTGAGATAGAATTGGATGATTGTCTCGCCAGCAATCACTTCCGGAAGCCTGACCAACGAATTGAAGAGACTTCCGTTACACTGACAGACTGTGGGGACAATTAAAACTGTAGGACTTGTTTTCTATTCAGGGATGTCTCCTCCGTAGAAGATACTCAAGTAACAGATCGTATTAAGATACTCAGCGTGGTGAGACAATGTGTCTAGAGTTTGAAGAAATACCTCAACCGCTGCCCGATGAGAGAGATTGAATTGGAATTAGGCAAAGGGCCTTTTTCCCGCCATTGACACACTGGCAGGCTCATAATTTTTAAACGCATACGTCAACATCAAATGTTGAATTTGTTTCTTCTAAAAGGCCTGATCTGACGGAACTGAACTGACTTTCTACCCCACCAGGACATCACACAAGCGATAAATACCCGATGACACAAGTGCCCCCATGTGGATGAGGATCACCCGTGGAAAGGTCCCAGAAACCGCGTTCAGCCATTCGACCATATTTATGGCAGGGATATATTGCGGCCCCATGGCAAGAGCCAGGAAAGGGCTTCAAAATAACGAAAAATTGCATCCCACTGGAGACGACTAGTTGTCAGTTGCCTGATTTGACTGACTGACTTTCGACCCCACCAGGACATCACACAAGCAATAAACACCCGATGACACAAGTGCCACCATGTTGATGAGTATTACCCATGGAGAGGCCCTAGAAACCGCGTTCAGCCATTAGACTATATTTATGGCCGAGATATATTGTGGCCCCATGGCAAGAGCCTGGAGAGGGCTTAAAAAAAAACGAAAAATTTCATCTCACAGATGACTAGTTGTTAGTTGCCTGATCTAGAACATACATTGACGAAAGCAGCTATCTGTCGTAGCATGCGTTCAGTGAATGAAGTTGGTTTTGCTGTTTTATTATTATTATTATTATTATTATTATTATTATTATTATTATTATTATTATTATTATTAATATTATTTATTTATTTTATTATATATTCATAATCTGTTTAAATCACCATTGATCATTGGCATCATGAAAGCTAATAGGTTGAAATGGCTGGGACATATTGAGAGAATGTCTGTTGACAGAGAGGGACCATCGAAAATGTTTGCTCTAGGAAATAAACTGTGTACACAAGGGAGATAAATGGTCTAAGACCACGAGGCAGAGCAAGAAGACGATGGAGAGATAATGTCCAGACAGACCTGCAAACACTTGGTGTTACTAACTGGAAAGAGAAGGCCAACCAGAGAGATGCGTGAAGGCGGGTGATACCTGCAGCAATGAACCCCAAGGGCTCCGAATACTGAAGAAGAAGAAGCAGAAAAAGAATTATATGTGACCAGATGTCTAAGGTTTTCACATAACTTTTTCTTTGTCTATCTTGCCTAATTTGGTTAATTGGCCTGGCAATTTTCCGTCTTTCCAGACGATAGTGCTTGCTATATTCTGCTATAGAGGGACGTGGGAATCACAGGCCAATGCGATAGCCAGTGTGACTAGCAAAACCTACTCGTTTTAAAAAACATTTACTAAAATAAGAGTATGAGATTTCAGGAGCCATCGAAAATGTTTCCTCTAGGAAATAAACCTGAGTTAAAAAAAATACTGCTATAGACAACAGTGTTGATAAACCTGACGACATATTGTATGATACGGCGATAATGTAGTGGCTAGCATCCTTGCCTAGCCGCCTATTCGTCCTGTGTTCGAAATCCCCACTTAGATGAGCATGTTTTAAACAATCGTCACGGGTTCCTAGATTGACCCAGCTTAAAATCAATTCTAAGAAGTTCTTTGGGAAGCAAACATCTAGGCGTGAGACTGACAACATGGCTCGGTAAATCGAAGTTTGTTCATAGAAACAAATAATAAATAATTTTTGCGTCATTGATCAGTTCGCCTTAAGATCCGTTGCCTAACCATGTTGAAACATGGAAAATAAAACACTATTCGGATATAAAGCAAAGAGGAACATTGAACAGAATCAAAAACAACACCTTTCACGTAAGAATAATGGAGGACTGCAGGGGGAAAAAAGGACACGAACAGAACCAGAATTATCACCAGGAACAAGAGTAAGTGCTAAAATAGAGGGGCTGATTTCCAATATGTTACACATTACAATAATCATTTCATAAACATATAGAGCAACGAAAATACAAGAGAATGTCCTAACAACAGTAGATTACGCGAAACGTTGTTTATCAATACTTGATAATCATATACGAGGGACAGAATCAATCGCGTGTAATACGTGATTACAAATACTCAGATTCTCCTGGATGTTTGGAGGGGATCACGCACCGAGATGATGACGTCCTGGCGAGCGCGAGTTTGCTCAATGTGGTGTGCACAAACGTTAGAATCAACACAACTCCCATTTACTAATTAAAAGTAAGATGGATATAATTTATCACTACAATCAGTTGGACATTTGGGTGTTTGGTTTGTGAATGAGTTCCACAAAAATCTTGACTGAGTTGGAGATAAATTATACATTAACTTGTGAAAATAATAATGAAAGTGAGGAGAGATTTTACGAGGGATCCACTGGTTTAATAGCGTAACGTTCTGGATTGAGTTAGAATTACGAAGAGATATTCGTTATCCCCCCCCCCCCCCCCCCCGCTATCTCAGTTAAGCTTTGTATCGACAGACTGGGAGAAACGTTTTGGACAGCCGTTTGAATAGGTCAGGATAAGATCAATGGCCGATAAAGACCTATCACCACAGCTATTGTAAGCCAAGCACTGTCTTTCATTCCTCTATTTCCCAATGTTTAGAGCTGTGTAGGTCAAGGGTATGTGGAAGATTGGGGGGGGGGGGGGGGGAAGCTCGAGATGGGAAATGTTCTGGGTCTAAGGGTTTAAGGTCCCATCATTAGTTTCGTCGCCACGAACTGTGCAGTTCAAGATTTTAATTTGTATCTGGACAACAACGTTTGTGATTATTTTTTTTAAACAGTAATTTAAAATCTAGACTTCGGAATAGCAGCCTCGTGTTTGAACAACTAGCAATGACACCCCTTTGTTGAGAAAATCCTGCTTAGGTTATAGAGGGAAAAAATAAAGAAAAATTGCAATGTCAGAAAAGCTATATTCATTATATTTATTTATATTAAAAAAAAAAATTGTTTACAGTTTTCCTTAAATGTGTTCTTTCTTTGTATGTTGAGTTCACGTGTACTGTTTTTGTGAAAAAAATAATTTCATGCCTAATGAGAAAGCGAGAGTGATGGAAACAGTACATACATCTTTTTAAAGACATGTACAGAGAGTTGAGTTGAGTTGAGTCAAGAATTGACATCACAGCACTCGGGACATTCCTATGCGTGCTCCGTCCTCATCTTCAGCAGCCAGCGCAAAGTTTCAGTACTGATGGTACCGGTCACAATCTGGTTATATGTCCGTCTTGCCTTTTCTCTGAGTGTTTCCGTTGCTTGTTCCCAAAGAGGTTCTAAAGATGAAAGTTCGTTGCACTGAATTTAATAAAATTTGCTTTAAAGGACGTCCAGTTGGTGACTGGTCGCCTTGAAAACTCACATACACAAACACAGACACACAAACAAACAAAGAAATTAAACACCAACTCCATAGCTCCAACGACTATACCAAGGATTCGTCAAAATAAACGGGGCTCATAAAATCAATAACAGAATCCGAACTCACGTCTTCGGAGCGCTGTGTAAAGGGCTCATTTAATACACCATAGAAAAACTGTTATTCCAGACTGGTATTTGCAGAAATACCTCGTGCGAATATAAAATTTAAAAGAAAATGCTGAACTATAAATTATTAGGTTTCCAAAGTGTGACAATTTATAAGCTTAACCTGGTTCACTCATATACATATATATATACACCTTGACCTTCTCTTCCACTTTATCTTGTAAAACTACTACTGATGCTGCCGCTACTACTGTTACTTCTTGTTGCTTCTGCTATTACTACTGCCACCATGACCACTACCATCATAGTCATTATCACCACCATACTACCACTGCTTCTTCTTCTTCTTCTTTTTTTCTTCTCATTCTTCTTCTTCTTCTTCTTCTTCTTCTTCTTCTTCTTCTTCTTCTTCTTCTTCTTCTTCTTCTTCTTCTTCTTCTTCTTCTTCTTCTTCTTCTTCTTCTTCTTCTTCTTCTTCTGCTGCTGCTGCTGCTGCTGCGGCTGCTGCTACTGTTGCTACTACTACTAGGTTAGTTGCGTATCCTTTACAGGACGTTGCAGAACCAACCCCAACAGCGCCTGGCTGTTGTGTGGTTTTTCTAGACAAATTTACGTCTAGTAGTTTGCCATTGCCCCTGGACGGTCGGCTTTCTTGATACCACTGTCGAAACCAACGCAAGGCGCATGGCCCGCAGCTGGGATTGAACCCGGCATTACGAAGCGTTCGCATCGACTTAGCCACAGAGCCGACGCTACTACTACTACTGCGCCGAATTAATCTTTGCCTTGTTTCTGTCGTCTTCTGTTCTTACCCTCTCCACCATCATCTTCACCGCTGCATTTACGTCTGTCTTTTCGTCCTCCTCATTCTTCTCATCGTTATTATTATTTGTTCTCAAGTTCTTCCGTTTCCACCTCCACACTTTTTCTTTCCGCATCCACATCTATTGTCTGCTTCTGCGCTTTCTGTTTTATTCAATCATATTTCTGTAAAATCCTTCCGCAGTCATGAATGTCTTATATTTACTCTTTCATTTGCTGATATTTGTACAATGTAGTTTTACAACACTATCTGCTGGTGGTTAACTATGCTCGCCTCAATCACTGTTGCCACTGTTCTCTATTAACGTTTACAATATTTTCGAGTTTTTCTTGTATGGGATAACAAATGTAAGTTCTTTTTTTTTTTGGTTTTTGTGTGTGTGGTTGCTTTGATTATTTGTGTCTTTTGTGTCTAGGCAGAAGAATGCCAGCAGTTTCTTTCTGTCGAAACACACTTCTTTTGTGTCTTATTCTATGATTACAATTTCTAATAACGCTTCCAACTTCTGAATAATGTCACCTCATAACAAATTATATATTTTAATATTAGGTTTAGACAGTAAAGTAAAGATATATGATGGATCCTTGAGGCGTATTGTGTATATAATTCATTGTCTTGTCTTTCTTTATTTCTTCTATCCTGTGGAGTCAGTTCTCTATCACTGATAGACCAGGTTCAGTACCATTGGACTCCCGTGTGCATTGTTGAGCAGTTCGAAATCGAAAAGCGTAGCCTAACATCCCTGCCCGGGGCAACATTTGGAGTGAAAAATCTACCCAAAGTATTTTAGGATCCTCGCCGGTGCTACAGAGCCTGTGCCCTGAGCTAAGCATCTTCGGACTCAGACTTGAGTTAGAAGAAAAGCAGAGCACTTATCGGTGACACCCCCATGCCATGATGTTGATCCGTTGTTCAAAACCTCAAACCTCTTATTGAAATCATTCTGTATTATGTCTCGGAGATGTGGTTTTACAGAAGAATGCTTAGAATTCTTTGGGCAGTCAAAAAAGGGCAACCAAGAGGGTTTGAAAGAGGCGGGAGCCCGAAGACAACTTATCACAGACATCAGAAGGAGACAGTCATCATTTTTCGGCCATGTTATGAGAAGAGGGAAAATAGAACATGTTGTGACCACTGGAAAGATATGTGGAAGGAGGGATAGAGGAAAACAACAAGAGAATATGCTTGACAGTCTTGTTGCATAGCATAGAGGTGTGTCGGCACACGAACTGATACATGCTGCAGGAGATCGCAGATTATGGAGAGGCATGATCACCCACGCCAGTCGGCAAGGCACCTGATGATGATTATGTTTATAATTTTTTTTCAGGCATTACGTTTCAAATACCAGCCCCAGATTATTACAAACCAATCATCATTTGATGTAGTTACCCATACCGTCCTTGATTCCCAGGAGATTTCACGATACTCATTTCTGTACGACTCGAGTAAACAAATCGTAAATTTATTTTGAAAAGAAGGCGTTGCGTAAGGAAACTGGCCATCCCATTTCGTATGTCGTGACACTTGTACGTGCCAGTTGTGGTGTGAAGGTGTGTTGCGGAAAGGTAATTTATGTATGCACCTCTCTTTTAAAAGCGCTAGTTTAACCCCTGGTCTGCTATTTGACTAACATACTGTTGTAAATTTGAACAAAGAAGACACAAACAATAGATTGCACAATTTATTGCCTGGCATATTTCGCTGTATTTCGGCTGGTGTATATCACTGTAACAATAAAAAAAAAAAAAAAAAAAATAAAGCAAATAAGTAAATCCTTTATATGTGTCGAGAAGTTATTTTTATCTAAACAGTGTTTGGAAAGCTCTGATACGTTAGCAGCGGATCTCCAGGATAAATTGTTAGCCTCGAGCTCTTAACACCGTGGGCTTGATTTCAGTCTCCGCCTTCGCTTTGAGTGGAGGAACTTTGAAGTTCTCCTGAGGTCGTCGCTGGAGCTACATTTGTACTATGCTCTCGGCAGGTGGACAGCCTTACTGATATCAGGGATGGAGCAATATGTGATAAAACCCTGTGCAACTATCTACGGCGACTAGCCCAGTCCACACAAAAATAAATCAAGATTTTAAATGGAAGTCGTTCGATACACGCATGTTAAATAAATAATACAGAAATAATAACTCCAAAGAAACGTTTTGCTCATTGAAATACATTCACATAGATTGATCAACAAATCAATCAATTGTTGATGATGATTTATAGTTCTGATCTTACGTGGACTGAATGAGACTAAGAAATCAACCGGAGATTGAAATGTGTGCTATATATTAGACTCAACCGGCAGCACTTCGTGTGGCTGTATGTTAGGCTTTTGACCCATGCGATTGGTTGATATTCTATGGATAAACGAGATGAAAATCGTGTAAAGGCTTTTAGATGTTGTTTCACACAAAATCTCAATAAACAATTGGATGGATCAATCCATAAACACACAAGTTTATGGAAAATATAATCTTAGTAATTGTAAAAAAAAAAAAAAATCTCGCCATCCTTTCACTTCCTAAGACAGTTTATAACACTGGGAGAGCCAATGAATAAAATCAAGAATGAACTTCATTTTCGAAAGGTCATAAATTGGCTTGCAGGCCTACCTTACATTCGTCTTTTACAGACCCTAATCTCTCACACTGCACTTGCATCTATCTATTAGGCAATTTAGAAATAGCGAGCAGTATTCAATGATAAGATGAAATTTGGAACCAGTTATATTTATACTACTGGCATAGACAGATCCATTCCTGTGGACATAAGAAAGTTACACAAAACAGACAAGAATAGAATGACAATAAATTTCCCTTTTGATTAATATGATTGAAAGAAATATCCACGAGCTTTTAAGCAAAGAAATGACAGTGCTCAAAGCTGAATATTAAAAATAAAATGAACCAAAAAGCTAACATGTTTGTAACATTTGTCGTAAATTAAACAGAAAGTAATACAGTTAACCATGTCACATTGCAAAATACAGTAGCGTCTCGGTAGAGGCTTTAACATACACTCAACTTGATCTAAGTTCTGATTAGGCGCGAAAAGGTTTGCTTGGTAAACAGCCTTTGTTTGGAGTACGACCTGCGTGCTAGAACTTGTGTGGGTCAAAATGAATCACGACCCTGAGCGCTATCTTTGGTAACCTCTCTCGAGACAATAAAACGGAAATATTTCGTACAGAAAAGCCCTAGGCCATGGTAGATACACTTGGCACCACAACAAGGTCTTGAAAGAATTAGCGGCTGTTGTTGACCAAGCTAGGATGAGGGCCAATGCGAGGGCCAGTGCTACCGTTGGCCTAGTGCGCTTCCTTAAGTCTGGGCAGATTTATAAAGATTAAATTCAACAAGGTCGCATACGCTCCATCGATGCTTGACTGTGTGAAGGACTGGCCACTGACGACCTGCCTGGTCACGAAAGGTACCCAGAGTTAATCCGGAAGACCGTCCTGCGACCCGACATAGTCCTACACTCTGTTGAGAAACGTCAGCTCATCCTGATCGAGCTGACCGTGCCATATGAGTCGCGAATGGACGAAAGTCAAATGTATAAGCTCGAGAAATACAGTGACCTCGCGGCTGGTCTGAGGAGAGACGAAGCGTACACAGTAAGAATTTTCGCCGTCGAGGTAATCGCAAGAGGTCTCGTTTCCACTTCTATGCACAATGTGATAAAACAGCTGGGCTTGCGAGGAAATGAGTGCAAACGATCACTAAAACAACTGGGCGAGGCTGCAGAGAGGGCCTCGAGCTGGTTGTGGACACAACGGAACGTCAAAGAGGGGGGGGGGGGGGGGGACGGGCCTCGATGAGCTGGTCCGGGTATCTAGTTGAAAAGAAAGTCTTATCCCTTAAAGTCTATCGTGTCCGAACTGTCTGCCGGTGTCCCTGTGCCATCTGCCAACAAAGTCTAACATGTGTTGGATAAATCCACCGCCAGCTTACCACTTAGTCGTCCAGGTATGCTGACTGCTCTAATTATACTACCGCAGCGACTATGTAAATAAAGTTTGAATCTCACAGTACCTTTTGCACAGTCACCAATTTCGTCTTGTCCCTGTCCGAAAACGTCCGGTAATACGTACAGTAGGAGAAAATCAACCCTGAGCTTTATGAACTCAGATGGGCCCACTCTCTGAAAATGTCTAGGAGCTCGTGGAACGAAACATTTGTCGACGAGAAATCACTTCTACTGATGATTGGTAGACTCCTGCTGTACATGCTTCCCTGTGGAGTTTCTTATCTCAATGACTGCAGAAAATGTCACCCCAACAAAACGCAAACAAGCCTTAACAGCATTGTCCGGAGTGTCAGGATAATGTCCAATTCCCAAAACATTTTGAGGTGAAGCCAAAAGCAAATTTATGTAGGCAGAAGTTTAGTACAAGACAAAAATGATGAGCCCAATCCAGGTCTAAGTAGCGGAGAGAGAAAGAGAATTTTCAACGAAAAAAAACCCCCAGAAAAAGAGAAGTCCAAAAGTGGACGAAGGACCATACCTTTCTGCCAGAGTTTATAACTAGAGAACGCAAAGAAGAAAACGACACAATTACTCTTAACAAATCCTTGTTATTATTTTGTATGATAACATATTGTTACTGCTTTTTTCTGTCGATTTTCACGAATTTCTTAGAATTTCCTTATGGGGAATTTTGGAATGCTTCACCATACTAGACAACATCTTACGCATTTTAGAAATTGTTCCCGTGATTCAGTATGTGCAGTACGCACCAAAAATGCCCTAAGTGACTGGTTTTTAGTTGGCTTGGCTTTTTTACCCCACCAGGACATCACACAAGCGATAAACACCCGATGACACAAAGTGCCACCATGCGGATGAGGATCGCCGTGGAGAGGTCCCAGAAACCGCGTTCAGACATTTGGCCATAATGATGACCTGCCTATATTGCGGCCCCTGGCAAAAGCCAGAGTGGGGCTTCAAATATCAAAAAATAACGTCCTAAGAAGGACGTAAGGAGTAAGGTTTTTAGTTGAAACAAGGCTGCATTATATCTTCTTTGTTGGTTGGAGTAGCCATTGATTGGATAATGAAAAAATGTTGCTAAGGCATTAACTTGATAGAGAATAGACAATTGGAAGATCTGGATTTCGCAGATGATATTGTTCTGAAAAGTAAAAATGATACATTCAAAGAAAAACAGACGATCTGTTGTCTACACCATCAACAATAGGACTACAGTTAAGTTATGAGAAAACAAATATATCAAAGATCGTGTAGATGATATGCTGAAGAACAAATCAATGAAAGTAACAGACCAGTTTACTTATCTGGGTAGCAATTTTGCTCCTAAGGAGACACAGTTAAGTAAATTATGATGCGAACTGACAAAGCAACAACAGTCTTTAAAAGCATAAGAAAATAGGGAGCTCCAAGTTATACAGCTTTAGGACCCAACTACGAATCTTCAGTTGTAACGTTATTTATATTCTATCATATACCAGCGAAAATTGGAGAACAACCAGAGATACTGAACAAAAGTTAAGTGCATTTGAAAGTAAATATCTCAGAAAAATCGTGAACAAAAAGTGTTATATATTCAGACAGAGTGATGAGATCAGAAAAATGTCTGGACAAATACCTGTATCGACTGCAGTAAGACAGAGAAGGTTGAGATATGCTGAGTACACTCTGAGACGAAATGAGCAGCCAAAAAACGAAAAAAAAATAAATAAATAAAAAATAAGCATCGAAATAAGTAACAAGCAGTCTAAGAGAAAAAAAAAAAAAAATAACTTTCAAGGGAAACTCTAAAAAGAACATTATTACCAGATGCTGAAAATGATAGGCTAAAAAACTGCATGTCAGAAATCAAGAGAGTTGCATTCAATAGAGCAGAGTCGACAGATCGAATGCGATCTCCGTGTGACGTCTAATGGCACACAAAAGATGATGATAAATGTAAAAAAAAGAGAGGTATGAGGTAGATAGACAGACATACTGAGAAAGAGAGAGAGAGGAGAGAGAGTGAGAGAAAGAGAGAGAGAGAGAGACAGAGACAGAGAGGGAGAGGGAGGAAAAGCAGAGACATAAAGTGTCAGGTTCTAATTGTCGAAGGGCGGACAAACACTTGTCGATGACGTTCAGCTTCCAGGGAAAAAAAACGATTATTTTGTGAGCGATCGTTTGCCCCACCTAGTCAACGGAAGTCGCATCGATAATCAACAAATTCCATTTCAGTCATTTTATACCATACAGAACGTCCGCTGGAAATAACCATTGTAATTAATCCGCATCAAATTCGGGGAAGTACAATGAAATGTAACCTAATACCAATCATATTATGCGCGCGTGCTGTTTGCTCTCTCCGGGCTGCTACCTAAAGGTTTTAACCCTGGAATTACAAAATTTCAGTTAGGATGATAGACCAACCGTGCAAATCTAAAATAGCCCGTTTAATCTCCGAAAAAGGTAAATTGGGTGACCCACAACTGTCGCACCACCCTCTAGCAGCCTGCAGTGCAATGTAAGTAGGCAAACAGTAACTTCAGACTTAATCTGGAAGTTAAGTAGTTTGCTACCTCCAGGATTGCACTCTACACGATGAAATCAAGCAGGTACAAATCCCGGAACTCTCTTCCAACCCCGTAACAGTTGTTAAGGGGCCCCGACGGTTACATAGTAATCCCAAGTCTGTGCCGGGCTAGGATGAGCAATAACATAATATTTAACTCTAATGTGAAAGTAGCTTAGATACATGGGAATTGCTAATTTAATTACTGACAAAATTGCAAAACCTGATTTAAATTGCCTTTCTTGCAAAAATAAAATAAATAGTATGAGTTTCCGGGAAGGCTAACCAGGCCAACAAATACCTAAAAAAGTAGGATTTGTCGGCCGAAAATATCGCAGCCATGATGTAAACGGGCACAACTCAGTTTCATCTTCGGATGAACGTAGAAGAAGAGGACGACGTTGTAATAGTAGTAGAAGTAGTAGTAGTAGTAGTAGTAGTAGTAGTAGTAGTAGTAGTAGTAGTAGTAGAAGAAGAAAAAGGAAAAGAAGAAGAACATGAAGGAGAAGAAGAAGGAGGAGGAGAACGAGAAGTGGAAAACTAGGAGAAGGAAAAGGAGGAGATTAATAGTTTCACAAATGTGGATATTCTTTAAAAAAAAAAAAAAAGCACAATTTAGCGAAAGAAGTGAGATAACGACGGCGGCACCGGATTGGAATTTAATACAAAGCGCGGTTATGACGTCCTGTAGATTACTTTTATTTTGTATAAGATCGTTTTAGCAGTATTTCTGCAATTTTAGTTCACAACCTCAGATATCTGTCCTTCCATCAAGTGCCGTCTTCATCATGAAGATTTGCTACTAGGGATCTCAAAACATTGTCTCTTGCCCCAGCTGTATATTTTGTCTGGTTACTGTTCATCATCTTTTTATGCTGTCCTACCACTTGTTCTCTGGAGGCCGCCGTGATGTAACGGCTATATGCTCGCTTGCGAAACCGAAGATCGTGAGCTCGGGTTGTGATTAGGCCGGAATTTTTCTTCTTCTAAAAATGACCCTGGCTCTCAGATGGGTATCAGGTGGAGTCTTGGGATGTAAAGGTGGCCGGTGGGATGTTGACCACATCACTAAATGAGTGTTGATAGGTCCTAAATGCCCAACACGACTGAATGCGAGGAAAAGGGTCCTGTACTTTACTTGCTTGCTGACGGCCAGAGTAATGCTGACCACATTACCCACCTAGTGCCGATTGGTCTGTAAAAATATGGATGGTCTTTCCAAATGCCGGATGCGCCTAAAGGCGAGAAAAGGGATCTTTACTTTTTTTTTACTTACTTTACTTGCCATGCCTCGCCGGCAATACAGCGTATTATAGGGTGAGACCCCACACCCTGACAGTGTGTCGTCGATTTATGTGATTGTTCTCTATCGCTAGTGCCTCTGGTTCTACATAGGTGTGCGGTGCCTTTATGCTAGATGTGGTCAAGGCACTCTGAGAAGGGTGAACCATGCGGAGGCCCGAATAGATCGATAGAGCCTGGCGAAAATAGTACTAGAATAGGAATGTGTGACATAAATTTAAAGCAGAATAGGTCAAGCGAAAGATGTATTTAAAAAAATGAATAATATATAATGCAATAAATCACTCTCATTTAATGTCAGAATGAGGGTGCTAAAATGTTACATAGAACCTGTTCTGCTGTATGGCAGGGAATCCTGGACTGTCAGTGAACAAATTGAGAAGAATTTGGAAGCAACAGAGATGTAGTCTTTGAGACGAATGTTAAGAATACCTTCGACAGCCAAGGTAACTAACAACGATTGCTTGAAAAAAGTTATTGAAAGTAGATCTCTATATACAACAATAAGAAAGAGACAAACACTGTTCTTTAACCACACAATGAGAAGAGAGACATTGGTAAACATCGTGACAACTGGAAAGATCAGTGGAAAGAAGGTTAGAGGCAGACCAAGAGAGACGACGCTGGATGGGCTGAAACGATGGCATTGAGCGATATCATCAAGAGAGATGTTCAATGCAACTAGGGATCGTGATCTCTGGAGATTCATGAGCACCTACGCCAATTGGCAGGGCACATGATGATGATGATGATGAAAATAGTTAGTACAGCTAGGAGTGACCACGGGATCTCTTCGACACTCCACACTCAGAGGAAAGGCAAGATGGGTATTTAATTAAACAGCTAGTGGCACAATCAACACTGGAACTTAGGCTGCTGAAGTGAAGGACGTAGCACTTATGTGAATGTCACGAGGGCTATGTCATTCATTCTTAGGTCAACACTACACTCAACATTTCCCTAGTAACCAGTAATTTAATAATTACACAACTTTGACTAAAATATCAAACACTAACATTACTAATCTATAAGCCCCGTAGACAGTTTGAAATATTAGTTATATTTTGGCATTAATAATAATCCTAGTTGGCAAATCGTGCTGACAACTTCGGGTTACAAAAAAAAAAAAAAAAAAAAAAAAAAACGTGCATATACTCGCACAACTAGCACAAACAGTCGATAAAGTAGCAGAAGTAATGTATGTAATACGTCAGTCGGCTTGAAAATTTAATTAATCTTGAGTAGTACTTGCGCTGATTGTTCATCATTCACAACCATTGTCAGGGAGAATACATAATGCTATTCTATGTATTAACAACTTGGTGTACAGTCCGTCGTTTCCTGAATAATTCTGCCTCGGTTCAGTGAGCGCAGATCGAAACCCTTCGCCTCCACGGTGGGTATACTTACGAGACATTGACGATTTTAATTATCTGTGGGTTGAAGAGTTGGGGAACATGTACGTGCTTTGGGTGGAAAGAAAATGGAGTATGTCTTCACAGAAAAAAAAAATTAAGTAAGTCTATGGAGAAAGACATAAAATAAAGTGAGTTTTTAAAGATAGGAGACAATGAAAGGAATTAGTTTCATTTTTGTACCAGGACACTCTGGGGTAAGAGGGAATGAACGAGCGGACTGGCTCGCTTGTATTGCCATGAAAAGCACCGGAAAAGCAATGGACCAGACCGATGTTCTCAATGCTCTCAATGACCAAGGACGAGTAGGTTATTTAGAAGATGAATGGGCAAACTTGACAAGGCTACAAGAAATGCATGTCAAAAAAGCTGTTGCAAGACGTGAACACTGTACAGGTAGCCAATGAAGATTAGTAAGCTAACATAGTACTAGTTGGAGATACTGAAAACTGAATTCGAGAGCTTATGGACTTGCCCAGTAAATATTATCGACCGATTAACTAAGTAACTAGAAGAATGGAACAAAGAATGTCTTTGGATTATCATAATCATACTGAGCTGGGGATGCAGAGACTGGCCAGCAGGTGCCACGAAGATGAAAATTCAGCAATTAATTCATGATAATGCTCGCTCAGATGATTTGATCATTTATACAGACGGTTCAGTGTCAAGAGGCAAAATAAGTGCTTGGGGCTTCTTAGTAACATTTAATTTTCGACGTTTGGTGCAGGAGAGCCTAGCATATGATACCACAACATCCAGCTTAAGAATAGAGGTGGAGGCGGTCACTGCAGCTTTCCGCTGGTTAGAGAACACGACACACACACATCGTGATTGTAACTGATTCAGAAAGCATGCTGAGGAAGATTCGGACAGGCATGCTTAGTGCAGAGTGGAATGCTACTCTGCGGAGGACACGAGTAAGGAGTATTGTCTGGATTTTTTCACCGGGGCACGCCGGTGTGTTGGGAAATGAACAGGCTGACAAACTGGCTAGTTCTGCACAACTTGGTGGAATACTGATGCATGATAAGGCAGACTTGGTAAGTGCCTTGTGGGAGAGCATGTACAGTTCAGAGGAGCAGATAGATCACCACAGTCTGGTGAGATTGATGCGGAAGGGAGGGGGGAGGGGTGACGAGAGGTTCTGGCAGATGCTAGAGGCTCAGAGGAAAGGCAAGACAGGCGTTTAATCAGAATGCTACTGGCACCATTAGTACTGGAACTCTTCGCTGGCTCCTGAAGATGGTAAGGGAGCGCTTATGGGAAAGCCCTAAGTGCTGTGATGTCGGTTGTTAAATCAAATCAATACAATCTTTGGAGCAACATGGGAAATGAAGTTAATCACTGGGGATTGGGAAAATAAATTAACCTTTGAAGTGAACGGATCCTTTGGAAAGAGAAGTCAACAAAGAAGTCTTCGGTTAGGGATTAAACCGAAGTAATCCATTGGAGAAGGGAAGGAATCGAGGGCCTCTTTGGAGAGTTTAGGGTAGCAAGTAAGTTTTTGGATAGGATTGTGAAGGAAATAAATCTTTCGAACGGAGGAGTAACCAGTTAGGTCTTTTAGAGGAAGTGAAATGATACACCTAAGAAAAGGAGAAATTAAGTTAGTTCTTGGAGAGGAAGAAGAAGTGAAAAAAAAGGAGGGGGGGGGGTGTGGTTTGGGGCTGCCTTCGGTTTCGGTGTCGTCAATGGAAGTGTATGTGTATATTTAAAGGAGGGGGGGGGGGGTTTGTGGTAATATAGTGCGTTTTATATATATATATATATATATATATATATATATATATATATATATATATATATATATATATATATATATATGGAAGCGGTTGCGAAGAAAATGTTTCTACACTAGGCACCACTTGACTATCCCACTATGGGGAAGATGGACAATTAGACAATTGTTTAAAAAAAAAAAGGACGGGACAGACTGTAAAAAGAGTTACTGAATGATGTAAACTAGCGACATGTGAAATATTTCCGCCACATCGAAAGACACTCTTTTGCAAATTTTATTGGAGGGAAAAGTTAAAGACAAACGAGTACGATAAAAACAAAGATGCGCATGAGAGGATAAAAAGAAAAGATGGTCGAACGCCAATTTCGTAGGGTGTACAATCAGAACGAGAGATTGACTGCTGGAAGTATATTGCAGACAGTATTCATTGTGGAAACAATCACGTCCTCCAAGACTGTCCTAAAGACAGCATATTAAGGCAAAACCTTTGGCCAAGAGAAACTCCTGTGCAGAAGACAGAGAAGTTCATACTGTAGACAGAATTGCAGATATAGATAATCTATTTTAAGCGAACGAACGAAGAAAAAGAATTGTGGAGACAGCAGCTGATTTACTCACTGTCTGACTGAACAATAGGAATAAACTCACAGGGAGCAAGTACAGCAGGGATCTACCAGTCATCAGTAGAAGTTATCCTCGTCGACAAGTGTTTCGGCCCACGATTTCTCCTAGACACTTTCGGAGGTGGGCCCACCTGAGTTCATGAAGCTCAGGGCTGGTACCCTTTACGAAATTACCGGATGGTGTTTTTCTTTCGGATAGGGACAAGACGATTTGGTGATTTGCAGAAGGTACTGTGAGATAAGAAGTCGTCGCGGCAGCCTAATTAGAACAGTCAGCGTACCTGGACGACCGAGCGATAAGCTTACGATTGGTATACCGGACACATGTTGGACTTTTGTTAGCAGGTGGCAGAGGAACACTGGCAGACAATTCGGACACGATGGACTTTCAAGGGGTGAGAAACCCTTTTCCGCTAGACACCCGGACCAGCTCACCGAAGCCCGTCCCCTACGTTGTTCGGTTGCGTCCAAAGCCAACTCGAGGCCCTTTCGGCTGCCTCGCCCAGTTTTTTAAGTGTTCGTTTCCGTTCATTACCGCGCAATCCTAGTTCTTTAACCACATTGTACAGTGAAGTGTAGACGAGACCTCTCGCTCCCACTTCGACGGCAAAGACACGTACTGTGTACGATTCGTTTCTCCTCAGACCGGCTGCTAAATCAATGTATTTCTCGAGCTTATACATGTGACTTTCGTCAAAACGCGACTCATACGGGACAGTCAGCTCAATCAGGATGAGCTGCCGTTTCTGCGCAGAGTGGAGAACTATGTCAGGTCGCAGGCCGGTCTTCCGGATTAACTCAGGGTACCTTTCATGGCCCGGCAGATCAACCGCCAGTAACCAGTCCCTCGCAGAGTCTAGCACAGATGGAGCGAATGCGTTTTTGTTGACCTTACTTTTTTGAATCTGCCCAGCCTTGAGGAAACGAATGGGGACGAACAAAATATACAGGTGTCTAAGATCCAATTGACTTGGTACTTAACCTTTCTAAATTTTCAGCTGCCGACTCTTACCAACCCTTTTATAAGTCTACTTACGGCTCTGAGTGTTATATTTGAAAGCCACTGCTCTATTGTGAAAAACAAGTGGGGAAAAATAAGGAGGTCTGGAAGGGTTATTATGTTAATTATGGCATGCCTGAGGACAGAGGTAGTAAGTAGTTAGGTTATTCTAAGACAGTGTATGGAAATATGGCGCTTCACGCATGATGCGTGTTGATGATAGTAGGTGTTAGATTTAATATAAAGCTGGTTTCATACACAAGCTTGTCGTATGCCACCGAGACAGATAATTTATTGGCAAGTCACCATAAGTATTTAATCCTTATTTCGAGAAAACCTCGTTTGAATAAAACTTCGTCTTCATCTTCTTTGCGTTCGGTTTCGTATGCTCAAATTACACCATCAGGTTGGTTGCCTCTATAGACTTGCAAGTCAGTAGCAGGTCCTTTATGGTTCCTCTTAGCTTGCTCTGCACACTTTACTCTTGAGGCCAGGTGTCTTTTCGAAGTTGTATGTAGAGTGGGCTATAACACTATATTGTCTCTAATCCATTTCAACCTACAATCATACCCAAGAGGGAGTACCACCTTGAACTGTTTGGAGACCGATGCTCTAAAAGATAAAAGGTATTATCATTTGCAGGCCCATTGTAGAATCTTGCTCTCATCGCGGTCTGCCTGAAAGAAACTCGGCCTCTTGCACATCTTCGTACTGGTCAGCCCCTGCCCCTCCTTCCTGGTACCATGTCTTCTGCTGTTATTGTTTCCAAGCCTCTATGGCGATTGATATGACCAAAATATTTCAGTTTCCGAGACAAGAAGCTGTTTATTAGTCAATCTTCCTTGATGTTCATATGTTTTTAAATATCAGTCTTTCTTTTCTTCTTTGTTCATTGTATTCTAAGAATCTTTCTATACATTTCAACACAAAAGTCACTATTTTCTTTCTTAAGGACTGGGAAGTAGTCCATGGCTGATATCCGTACGTTTCAACAGGGAAGATGCACGAAAATCAACATTATATTTTGACCTATCTATAGTAGGAATCAAAGTTTTTATTTAGCCTATTGTCAAGTGACAATTAGCTTTGAAAATGCACGTAACTGCAAATCGCATAAACTGCACTAAAAGGACTCTGCAGTAGTCCCAACGAAGTCTTCAAAGAAGTCACTCCCAGTTGCAAACACACAAGCATGCACATGCAGAGTCGTCTTAACTGTGTTATGGGGCCCCTGGACAAACTAGGGTGCTGGAGCTCCTACGATACCCACTCACAAGAATAAAAAGAACGTTTTGTTTATGGCAAGTCAGTTAACATTTCAAAACACATCACTGATTAGCGTGGGCATCTATACTCGTGGAGCCCCCGGGCAAGTTCCAAATGGGTCCAAGCGTGTAGACGACACTCCGCACATGGGTAAAAGTAACGTTGGTCTCCCCACGGCGCGCCTATATTAACAAAAGCTAACTTATGATTGGTAATTCCTGAAGTTGTCCACTTGACTCAAGGTTACGGGGGTGTTCAGCAATGCCGTTGATATCGCGTGTTGTATATTTCATCACGCCAGCGTTTCTAACACTCCAAAAACATGGAGAAACTGGTCCCAACACAAGCCCCTAGAGAGTGCTGCAACCTATGTCACAGGCATTCTCTTTCTCGGAATGAAAACGTAAATGCAAGACATCACATAGAGCAAAAAAACAAAGCGAGACACACCCGTAACCTTCAGGAAAGTCGACCAGCCCAACAAACTTGTGAATGGAAAGTGACCTATTATATTCCTGGAGATTAACGTGAACCTAACCCGCATGTGCTCTGTCTTGCCACTCTTAACCTCTCTCCCCCCCCCCCCCACCCCCCCCGACCCCAGCTGTTTTCTGATGATTATAGTTTTATAAAACGTTCAGTTTTAAAGAACTCATTTAACAATTCGCCACTTTCTTTTAATTTGAACGCTCCCCATGGCTGACGTCATATGCTGTGACATTAATAATGTCAGACATTTAGCTTTCAAAATTTTTTTTTTAAAATGCAACAACAGCTCTAAAGATAAAGACTGCGTTTCTTTTTTACTTTTGTTTAAAAAAAAATTTTTTTTGCGGCAACAGGAGTTTGTCAGGACATGTCACTTTGTCCTTGTTACATAACACTGGCTATTGAAAATCGGTAGAGACATGATAGCATTACATGCAACACGCACATAATTCTCACATCGATTGATTTGCAGAGGCAAAATTAACGAAACTGTCGATGTGGTTCCGCGGCTCTGTTTTGGAAGGAAACAAAGAATAGACCCCCTGCTTACCAATAAAAGAAGTGGCAAAAAATAGATAATTGAATATTCGTTGAAATCAGATATCACGGATCGAACATTGTAGAATTCGTAGTCTTGCTGTATGCCACAACTCAGTGTGCCACCCGCTTTTTAAGATTTAAAAGGAATAAGACGAAGAAGAAAAAGAAGAAGAAGAAGAAGAAGAAGAAGAAGAAGAAGAAGAAGAAGAACGAAGAAGAAGAAGAAGAAGAAGAAGAGAAGAAGAGAAGAAGAAGAAGAAGAAGAAGAAGAAGAAGAAGAAGAAAGAAGAAGAAGAAGAAAAAGAAGAAGAAGAAGAAGAAGAAGAAGAAGAAGAAGAAGAAGAAGAAGAAGAAGAAGAAGAAGAAGAAGAAGAGAAGAAGAAGAAGAAGAAGAAGAAGAAGAAGAAGAAGAAGAAGAAGAAGAAGAAAGAAAAGAAAAAAGAAAAAGAAAAAGAAAAGAAGAAGAAGAAGAAGAAGAAGAAGAAGAAGAAGAAGAAGAAGAAGAAGAAGAAGAAGAAGAAGAAGAAGAAGAAGAAGAAGAAGAAGAAGAAGAAGAGAAAAGAAGAAGAAGAAGAAGAAGAAGAAGAAGAAGAAGAAGAAGAAGAAGAAGAAGAAGAAGAAGAAGAAGAAGAAGAAGAAGAAGAAGAAGAAGAAGAAGAAGAAGAAGAAGAAGAAGAAGAAGAAGAAGAAGAAGAAGAAGAAGAAGAAGAAAAAGAAGAGGAAGAAGAAGAAGAAGAAGAAGAAGAAGAAGAAGAAGAAGAAGAAGAAGAAGAAGAAGAAGAAGAAGAAGAAGAAGAAGAAGAAGAGAAGAAGAAGAAGAAGAAGAAGAAGAAGAAGAAGAAGAAGAAGAAGAAGAAGAAGAAGAAGAAGAAGAAGAAAGAAGAAGAAAGAAGAAGAAGAAGAAGAAGAAGAAAAAGAAGAGGAAGAAGAAGAAGAAGAAGAAGAAGAAGAAGAAGAAGAAGAAGAAGAAGAAGAAGAAGAAGAAGAAGAAGAAGAAGAAGAAGAGGAAGAGGAAGAAGAAGATTACAATGGAAATGCCATGTATAATTCCAGACAATTTACATTCTGTTGTAAAAAGAATATCGAAAGATATTGCTCACGCCAGTGAAGCATCGGGTATGCAGTACTGGACGAATACTCTAATAGACAAATTAGCACTCGATCGTTGATGCAGTCAGCATCACGCTGGTCGTCTTTACTTCTGCGGATATTACCTGGTACCCGTTTCAATCTTGGCTGACCAATGAACCGGGGTCAGCTTATAAAAAAAATAACATCCGCTATGATGTGGATTAGAACCCTAAGCCTTCGGGCTAGCGTCCAAGTGTCACGCTACCGGGAATAAATCTACGATGCCTGTATGAAACAGACCAAATAGTATGTAACTTTGAGGCTACGTATTATCTATACACACGATATGAGGTTCTCAGTTTTAACTTACCATTTTTGATATCCATTTACCGTCGTGTAATCTTTTGGATAGATCTAAATGATTACAATGTTAATTTGTCTAAATGTAATTTTATAACAGATATGGCACAAAGGAAACATTATGCACGGCTAACTGGCATAGTTGGTTAAACCTGACTTCGCGGCAACCGGGTGACAACCTCCTTGTGGTCCGGGTTCTAACCCGGAGGTAGGGAGAAAAGCAAACATTTCTCCTAGATTTACGGTATCTATTATGAAATCAAGACAAGGGTTGCGGTATCCATAGTACCGAGCCAAAGGGTTAACAACTCGTGGTTTAAAAAAAAAAAAAAAATGAAACATTATACAACAACAGTAACAGCCACAGCAAACAAGTTTACGGGTTAGTTATTACACAAAATTAAATGCATCCTTCGATCGGGTGTCATTTTCTGAATTTGAGCAGCTGAGTACTTTGCTGTTCTGCGGGATGTGTTTCTGTTCTCAGTATATATTTCAATGCATTATTTTACATGTAAACACGAACTGATCCGTTGTTTTTCTAGAACTAAATCACTTTTATCGCTTTGCAATAAAATAAAATAAAAAAAAAAAAAGGTTACTGGCGTATCTTTTACATGGCGTTGGAGAACCAATACCGGCATTATTTGTACTGTTGGTGATTTCAAGAGACAATTTTTTTTTTTTTTGGTTAGTAGTGTATCCTTTACAGGACGTTGCAGAACCAACCCCAGCAGCCCCCGGCTGTTGTGTGGTTCCTCTCAGCATATTTACGTACAGTAGTTTGCCATTGCTTACTGGACGGTCAGCCCCCTGATACCACTGTCGAAACCAACGCAAGGCGCATGGTCTGCAGCTGGGATCGAACCTGGCACCCCGGCATCACGAAGCGTTCGCATCGACTTAGCCACAGAGCCGAAAAAACAATGTTTACATTCAGTAATTTAGTATTGCCAAACTAATCGGTAGATTTTTGGTACCATTAATGAAACGAACCTAACACTTCGGAATTATGAAGCTTGTTCGATACGGCGTAGTCACAGATGTCGACCATTTTACAACAGTAACAGTAAATACCGATTTGAAGGTACTTTATTTTACTTGTAATATCACTATCGTCATCAATGAGCAGGTACTTTACAAAACGTCGCTTTCTTCACGGCACACCGAGGTCTCTCTATCTCTAGTCAATTCTCCAGCCCGTTGTGAGTTTGTAGCCTATGCATCTTGAATGTCATGAAATCATCTTTCATTCTCTGGAAAGTTCACCTTCCATCACATGAAGAAGATTGAACTGGATTATAACTATTTTATCTCCGTATGGGTTCAGAGAATCCAGTTTGGGGAGTGGGGAGAGGAACAGACCCATTGCGCCTCAACAAGAATGTCGTACAGGCGACTAAATAGGGATGTTGTCTTCGAAGTCGGAATGCATCTGCTTCAGAGACGAGGCACCAACAGTCTGCACACAAATAACCCAGATCTTTAAAATTAACGTGAAGGCAAAGTTCAAGCTCTGGAACAAGCCCACAGTCTAAAAGTGTCTACTTTAGTTTACAGCCGATGAATGTTAGGAAGAAAAAGAAGAAGTAAAAGAAGAAGATTACGTAAAACAATGCTAGGTTCATAAAGCTCCGAAGTCTGTTTCACTATATATAAGCGGTCCCCAACCTGCGGGTCGCGACCGTTTGTTAGGTCGAACGACATTTTCACGTAGGTCGCCTAAGATCATCGGAAAACACAAATTCTTTGATGTTGTGGGGGAAAATAATTGGAATAAAAGGAGTCGCCACAACATGTGGAAACTGTATGAAGGGAGCGCGGCATTAGGAAGGTTGAGAGGCACTGCTATAACAAACAACATTACACCGAGTCCGTAGTACTTACCGTCACTGATGACGTAATTTGGCGTATGACAAAGGATTTCTTTGTATCCCTGCCTAAAGGCAGGAGATCGAAACGCGTAAATAATTGGGTTACACATGGAGCTCAAATACAGGAACATGTACGCCTGGAGATGGGAACAGAAACAACATGAATAGATTAATGATACATCAATTATTGAGCAGTTGAGTTGACATAAATAGATTAATAAGACACAATTTCTTCTTCTTCTTCTTCTTCTTCTTCTTCTTCTTCTTCTTCTTCTTCTTCTTCTTCTTCTTCTTCTTCTTCTTCTTCTTTTCCTTCTTCTTTTTCTTCTTCTTCTTCTTCTTCTTCTTCTTCTTCTTCTTCTTCTTCTTCTTCTTCTTCTTCTTCTTCTTCTTCTTCTTCTTCTTCTTCTTCTGCCTTTCTAACCCCCAGTAGAGCACTGGCCCTCAACCATCTCACGCCAAGTTGTTCTATCGTACGCTAATGCATATCTCTATATCATCCTTATCTTTTTAGCTTCGCGATCCAGCTCCCATCTTTGGTCTTCCTTTATTTCTATCCCCCTGTGGGTTTCACTGCAACGACATTCGAGTTCCATTGTTCTCATGGTCTGTCAGTATGCGGCCTTTCCAACGCCAGCGTCTTTTCTGCACCCCTTGGTCCACTGGAACTTATTTAGTTCTCCCCCAAAACTCAACATTAGTGATTCTATCATACCATTTAATTCCCTCTATTCTGCCTAGGCACCAGTTTATGAATGTTTGTAGTTAATTAGTCCGCTCCATGCATCAGTTACTGAGTATAAATTAAAAAAAGGTATCTTTTTACGCAAGTTGCGTATTTTGTACATGATAGACATATTCAGACGGCAGGTTTATATTCTGCTATATGGGTGCACAAAGATCGCAGTCAATGGCAATGGCGCGAGTATGACTAGCATGACCCACCTGAGTTGTAATTAAAAAAAATATCTTCCACAATTCGAGCACGCCCTGTCCAGCATACAACATAATGCATGATCTTTTAAATTTATGAAAGTGTGTGCAAGGTGGACAATTGACGGACGAACACAAAATTAACCCATTGCTGCACCTCTGTCGATACGCAGATGAAGGAGAAGACATGCTGAACATGATTAATACAGGGGACGAATCATTGGTGCATCACTACCACCCCGAATCAAAGCGTGCTTCAGAGCAATATAAACATTCTTCTTTACTTTTGCATTCAAAAATTCATGGTTACGCCATCGGCAGAGAAGGTTATGCTGAGCATGTTCTGAGATTGTCAAGAGTTGCTTTTAATCAAAAAAAAAAAAAAAAAAAAGTGAGAATGTACAAACTGGTTCATATTGTACAGTTCTATCGATGCTTCATGGTGCAATTCAAAGTAAACGTCTAGGCCCGCTGATAAGAGGAGTACTGCTTCTTCACGGCAATGCCAGACCATACACGGCTTGGTTAACTCAGGAGAAAATTAACCATCTAGGGTGGGAACTTCTAGAACATCCATATTACAGCCCCTACTTATCTTCTAGCGATTTCTACCTTTTTGGTACACTGAAACCCCAACTTGGCGAGAGACATTTCGCGAATGACGCAGAAGTTAAATGTAAAGTGTAAATGTGGTTTAGAAAACAGAGCACACAGTTCTATGCAGCAGAATTGGGAGGACTGATAAAACGATGTAACAAGTGCATCAACGTTGGTGGAAATGATGTTAACAATAAAGGGACAGTTCTTGCGTAAAAACAAACGGTTTTCAAGTTGTTATCGTCTCTAGGTTGTGACTTACTAATTGACTTGTCCTCGTGTAATGCCGTGCAGTGAAAACAGTTCAAAAGAATAACCGAAATACAACAAGGAATGAAAATTCTGTCAAATAACAAGTACCAACCAAATCAATCTTCTTTATTAATTATGGATCAAGTTACTGCAATGAACACCTATTAACGCAGTTTGCGGCCTTCCTATTTTCCATTTCCGCTGAATCAATCAGCTATTGATGAGTCTGTTGTCAACTCCGTGGATCACATGTCGTGTATCGTATGACCTGGTTTCAGTCCAGGATGAAAGAGGATCCGAAAAAAAAAAAAACAACAATTAAGTAAAAAGTAATGGACCATTTCCCAGACGTTGTCATCATCGTCGCCATAGCGATCATCACCACCGCACCACCACCCTCATCGTCGTGTCGTGCCGGTTTACCTCATACAGACCTCGTAGCCTAGACCTTCGTTATCCCTGTTATTTATCTTGATTAATTCAATGTTTACGTTAGTTTTGCATCATGGAATAGCGGCTGGCCAAACGCTTAAGAACGTAGGGCTCTCTTTTGAGAGCCCTATGTTTAATTGGCAGGCACGGTCAAAAATATTTTTTTATCTCTGTAGGCCCCCTCCCCCGCTCCGTTGAAAAAAAATCAAATTAAAAAAATTATCTACACAGTCCGTGGCGACAGCACTAGCCTTGCAGCCCTAAATCCTCAGGCTCAAAGATTTTCCCTGCCTACACCCCAAAAGTATTAAATACTGGCAGTAATGGCAGTTGCATCGAGCATGTGTTGATGACTCTGTAGACCAGTCGACACTTCGTATGTGATCTTGTTAATACAGCTGTATATTACAAAGGCCCACTTTGCTTCTCAGAACATTTCTGGTTGTCATTTTAGGATAAGTTGACCCAGCAGCTAAGGTTAATTGATAATTTGTGTTCTTCTCCCTAGTGCAGATTCGAGCCCAACAGTTCCGGGTTGGAAGGCTAGTGTCTAGCCTCTACGTTACACCCCTCCCCCACCCCCCCCCCCTCTTCCCCGCAAGGTATAAGATACTTAATGGATATTTGTAGTGGCCCATCGGATCTCAGCGTGTGATGTTGTTAACTCATTAAATCGGATGATGTTGCGTCTTAAAATATTGTCTGAGGCTAATTTTAATCTGTCGAATTTAGACTAGACTCGTTTTAACTCTTTCAACGCCAGACAGTTAAACGTTAACTGACTATTCTACAGTTAGGTGTACACTTTTTTTTTTCTTCACCCAACAGTTGCCTTATGCATTTTTACTTTGCGATGAAAGCTTCACGATTTTGCTATGTCTGACACGCTTTTCAATTGTTTCAAATGTGACAGTGAAGGATATTTTATGTCATTTCCGCAGGACAGGAAGAGACCAGTTACAGAGTGACCTGTCTGTATAGATGTTAGAACCTCTCTTTTTACTAAATATAGTGCGTTTCGAAACTCATGCCGGCAAACAAATATTTTGAAAACTCATGTAAGGGTCGACACGTATGTTGGTTTGTGGCCTTCGAATTCCAATGTGTGTGTGTGTGTGTGTGTGATGTTATAATTTACAGCTGCACGCGTGCTGTTGTTTTCTCAAAGCGACGAATTCCAAAACAAGTAATGAACTGAGGCCCAGCTCCGCCGAACTGCATACTAATGAGTGACGGTGTCGGGCCATGACACTGAGATGTGACGTTCACTCATGCATGTTAACCTTTGAGACGCATTAGTTTAAGTGCTAGGTCGGTGCTACGTTGTACTGTCTCGGCGGTCTTACCTGCGACTACACGTGCTCTATATTACAGGGAGTAAGCGGTTTTAACGACCCCAAACATGTAACACTGGCCCTAATTCCAGCCCCTTACCCGACACACAAAGCCTAGGTCCCACGAGAGGGTGCATTCTACACCCCTCTAACGTAGACCAGCCTGATCAATCATCAATGAAAGGTTAATTAATGTGTAGCTGGAAGGAGCTGGGCCTGAGGTCGTTACTTATTCCCGAATTCCTTTGTTTTTTATTTGACCAAAAATGTGTTTACCACTGACATTAGAATTTAGGGTAACAGTAATTGTTTGGAAATTACTTCACATGTGCACATGTGCAGTAATGCGTGAGGATTGTTTGGATAGCCATTTAAACAAACGTTAGTCTCCCCAAACAAAGTAGGTCGCGTTCCATTGATAAGTTTGTTGGCCTGGTCTACCTTGCTGGAGGTTACTGGTGTGCCGCTCTGTTATTTGCTTTCTGGGATGTCTTGCATTTAGGTTTTTATTCTCAGAAAGAGAATGCATGTGACATACGTTTCATCACTCTCTAAAGGGGTTTTGTGTTAGACCCAGTTTGTCGATGTTTATGAAGTGTTAAAAGAGCTGGTATGCTGAAATATAGACAGTCGATATCAGCGGCATTCCTGAACACCCCCGTAACCTTGTGCCAATCTTGAGTGGCTCAAGGTCGACCAATCAGAAGTGAGCAAGGCTGAAAGCCGACCAATCATAAGTAAGCTAGTATGTGACAGTGTGTAAATGGGGAGAGCAACGTTGCTTTTACCGAATAGCCTATAAGGCATACACTGAAAAGTTGAGTTCATCTAACAACTAATGGGAGGCAGTTGCTGGAGATGACTCCTCAAGAGTGAAATGCACAAGAAAATCGTGCAATTCAATGTTTTGAAAAGATTCCCTTGCTAAGTTTACCCCAGTTACCTGTAAGCGTGCTGATTGTCTGCTTTGAATCGGTGTCTGGTTATTTTAAGGAAAGATGTGAACCAAATATGTGTTTACATTAAAAACAAATTAAATACTTTATAACGACTTGATTTTAACAGGCTGCATGCCAAATTTCCACAGCTTGCACAGAACGGTTACTAAGTTACACATTTTTAAAGTTCGCCTGGACACTTCCAGGACACTTCGCCGGTTATAGTTTTATTTTAGTCCAGTTTACCCACTGGTTATATTCCCCCTTGTGTCCCGTGGTTTGATAGTTTTAATTAATGAACATGTATCTTTGTTATTCTAAAGTACATTGCCTTTGAGACAAAAAGTATGGAAATAACTTGGATTGAAAGAGTTGAAGAAACCCTCGCCATGAGAACGACTGGCACACGGTGCTTTTGGTAGGCAAAAATAGAATCTAGAGGGCGCACAGTATAACAGAGACATAACTTCAATTAACTTATGTTAATAAAGTAGTTGACCTTCCTGTTTTCTATTTCCGATCGATCAATCATCTATTGATTTGTCTATTATCAACTGTCTGTAAAGCGTGATCTATTTCCAGCAGACAGCAGGAGGTGGAATCTAAGGAAGTAGAGTTAAAAGACTCTTTTCACGACAGAACTGTAACTCTATGCCGGCCGTTGCAGGTGTTCACATAGAGCTTAGGGGAGTGTCCCGAGTTCCATCACGTTAGTTCTTGATTCAACTGAATCCACATTCTATCCTCGTATCTGATTTTTCTGCAACCCACCCCCCCCCCTCTCCCATTCCCTCCCATCTCACCCTAAGCGGTTCTCAGTCTGCCGGTCGCTACGCTTTTTTTGTGTGGGTCGAATGACCTTTTACATGGATCACCTGAAACCATCTGAAAACAAATAGTGTAGTTCTAAAGGAAAATATTTATTAAGGGTCTTCACAACATGAGGAAACTGTATCAAAAAGTCGTGGCATTAGGAATGTTAAGAGGCACTGCCCTAAACAATGCTGTTGGATGTGTATACCCTGCTATCTCCGGCTGTATTTTTGACATAATTTCAAGACAACTGTCTGTAACTCAGACAGGTGTACGGCGTGGCATCTTAAACATGCCGCCTTCGTGTTTACCTTTAGCAGGTACAAACGCTGCACCTGTTGGAGCACAGGGGATCGTCCGTCAGCTTGGCATAAACAGCAGAAAGCCACTTTTGCATTACATCATACTTAACGGTTTCCACACAGTGTGCACTTATTAAACAACTGTAGAAGGCATCACCAGTTGGTTTCTATGTTGTCAGAATACACTATGAGGTTTAAACAACGGATCAACATCATGACATACGGGTAGTAATCCATA